>JAAAKG020138548.1:1658-19285 GCA_010014905.2 Druon quercuslanigerum
CGTGACTCCAAATGAATTCACATAAATTCAAAATGACTTTAGATATTTCAGGAGAATTCAAGTGACTTTCAATGAATTCAAGTAACTTCGAGTGACTTCACGTGACTCCAAATGAATTCACATAAATTCAAAATGACTTTAGATATTTCAGGAGAATTCAAGTGACTTTCAATGAATGACTTTAAATAAATTCAAGTAACTTCAAGTGACTTCACGTGACTTCAAGTGACTTCACGTGACTCCAAATGAATTGAAATGACTTTAGATATTTCAGGAGGATTCAAGTGACTTCACGTGAATTCAAGTGAATTCACATGAATTCAAATGACTTTAGATATTTCAGGAGATTTCAAGTGACTTTAAATTAATTCAAGTGACTTCAAGTGAACTCAAGTGACATCATGTGATTTCAAGTGACTTCAAGTGAATCCAAGTGACTTTCGATATTTCAGGAGATTTCAAATGACTTTAAATGAATTCAAGTGACGTCAAGTGAATTCAAGTGACTTCAAGCGAATTCAAGTGACTTCACTTGACTACAAGTGAGTTCACATGGATTCAAATTACTTTAAATGAATTCAAGTAACTTCAAGTGACTTCAAGTGAATTCAAGTGACTTCAAGTGACTAAAAGTGACTTTAAATGAATTCAAATGACTAGATATTTCAGGACAATTCAAGTGACTTAAAATGAATTCAAGTGACTTCACGTCACATCAAGTGTATTCACATGAATTCAAATGACTTTAGATATATCAGGAGAATTCAAGTGACTTCAAATGAATTCAAGTGAATTCACGTGACTACAAGTGAATTCACATGAATGCGAATGACTTCACGTCACTACAAGTGAATTCACATAAATTCAAATGACTTTAGATATTTCAGAAGAATTTAAGTGACTTTAAATTAATTCAAGTGACTTCAAGTTAATTCAAGTGAATTCAAGTGTATTCAAGTGACCTCAAGTGTATTCAAGTGACTTCAGATATTTCAGGAGTTTTCAGCAGATTTTATTACATGTGTACACCTGACTTCACTAGTTGTAAACCTCTCGGGTCGAATTTTCAACGAAATAGTTGAAAATTGAAGCAAATTGTTGAATTTCGAAGAAAATAAATTAATTCTAAACAAAAATATAATATTTTATATTTCAACCAAAACAATTTAATTTGTAACCAAACAGTTGCACTTGTACCCAAAAAAGATATAATTTCCACCAAAAAAGATGAATTTTTAAACAAGAAAGTTTTGTTCATTTAAGAAAGGAAAAAAGTGTCAAGTAAACTGTTGTGCATTCAAGCCAAAAAGGCAATTTTTCAGTAAAACAGCTCTATTTTTAAGCAAAAATAAAGAATTTTCTACAAAAAAGTAAAATTTTCCACTAAATAATTAAATTTTAAACTAAAATGTTGAATCATCAAAAAACAAATGTAAACAAGGAAGTTCAGATTTCAACAAACTAGTCGAGTTTTCAATTAAAAAAGATTAATTTGAAACAAAAAATATAGTACTTAATATTTGAACCAAAAAAGATTTTAATTAAAAATAAAAACAGTCGAATTTGACAAAAAACGTAAATTTTCAACGAAACATGTAACAGTTGATAAATCAAACCCGAAAGATTTAATTTTTCAATTAAAAATAGTTGTATTCAACCAAAAATTAAGAATTTTTCCACAAATTAGTTAAATTCCTAACAAAAAAAGATTAATATTTAACTAGCCTGTTGTACTTTTAATAAAAAAAGACAAAATTATTATCAGAAAGGCGAATTCGCCACAAAAAATTGGAATTTTTCATACCCGAAAATTTGAATTTTCAAACAAAAAGATGAATTTTCAAACAAAAAAGTTTAATTTACAACCAAAAAAGATATTTCCGACTAAAAAAGGTCAAACTGATTATTGAATTTTTAAGCCGAAAATACAAATTTTCTAAAAAACAGTTAAATTTTTAACCATAAAATGTTAATTGAAGTATTTTTTAAATATAATATTAATAATATATAACATAAAAAAAAATTTGGACTATTTTAATTCGGAATATTTTAGATGGCTGCATAATCTTCTATCAGAGATGATGGATTATGAAAAAAGAGAATGATAATGTGATCTCCTAACACATGCATATAACATGCTTAATTATTCGAAAAGCCTTTATATTATCCGGCTACTTTGATGATATATTACGCTATGGCGCTTCATTTTAATTAAATTAAAACGCACTGAAAATGAAAGCACTTTAAATTTATAACTGAATTAACACCTTCACACTGAAGGCATGCTGCTTTTCTTAGAACCAGAGACAGTACTATGCTCCAGGTGTCAAAGTCACGAGCCTGCATTATATTTTCCACTAAGCATTGTTAACAGAGCAATAACACGAAAAGCAAGTTTGCTTCCTTTAAAAATCGTGAAATTAAACATATAAAGGTTTTATGCTCTATAAAAAAGACGACACTATTAAAGCAGAAATAAATGTCTTTTTTGTCTGAGCTTTCTTGAAAATTCACTCGATAGCGACCCTCTCGGGAATAATGGCATGTATAAGAAGATATATCGATACCCATTATCCGAAAACACCATTTTTTCGACATTCGGAACGATGTAAATTTTCTCGAATCAATGATCACTGATAAAGTTGTTATTCACGAGTTACATTTGGGAGGGCCAATATCAAACTTTTTTTATTATTATATATGAATTATGCAAACAGATTTTTTTCAGAATGTAATTGACTTCGAATATGTTTCTCCAATTAGTATTGTTAGTTTTTTTTGACAAAATTTCTATTTTCTCAAGAAATTAAAAAAAAAATCGAAATTCCGTTTTAAATTAAAATTTTTAATTGTCAAAATTTCCCAGAAAATGCTGATATTGAAGCTGAAATTGTACTTTATTATATTTTATGGAAGTCTTTCTCTCATTTTTTTTTCTCCTAAATGATTCGAAAAGTCTATTGCTCATACTCGAGCTCATACTTTGATTCGGAATTAATCTCTTTTTGTTAAAGATTCATTTTTTAGCTGAAAAGAATTTAATTAACTGAGAATTTGACTGGTCTACTCTTGGCAGGATAGATATCGTTTTTATTTAAAAATGCAATTAATAAATTTTTAATTAAAAATTATGCTACTGAAGGTTTCATTAAAAATTCATCTTTTTGGTTGAAATGTCAACTACTTTGTTTAACATTGTTTTACTTAGTTATAGGAGGAAATATTTTGTTGAAAATTCTTTTTTATTTAAGTTGAAAAATATATTTTTTTAACTTAAAATTTAACTAATTTATTTTTTGTTGAAAATTGATCGTTTCTATTTGAAAATACAACTGTTTATTTAAAAATTGATTCTTTTTTTTTTGAAAATCCGTCTTGTTTCGTTAAAAAAATTTTTTGCAACTGAAAATGTAACTATTTCATTATTGCTTAAAATTTATCTTTAATAAATGAAAATTAATTTTCTTTGTTTAAAAACTCGTCTGTTTGACTTCAAAATTAAATTATTTTGGTAGAAAATTCGTTTCTTTGGCTTTCAAAATAAACTCATCTGGTGAAAATTTTTTTTTGTTATTTGAAAATTAATCTGTTTTAGTTTGTGATTCAACTAGTTTCTTGAAAATTCTTATTTTGTCTTTGAATTTGGTTGAATAATATTTTTCGCTGGAAATATGAACTATTACAGTTCTGGTTGAAAATTCATTTTTTGTCTGTTAAAGATTCACCTCTATTCTATTTTTGGTTAAAAATTGATCTTTCTTATTCGACAATTGTTGTTAAAAATAAATTTGTTTTAACTGAAATTGTAAATATTCCGTTATTATTTAAAAATTTATCATTTTACACTACAAATTTATTTATTTTCTTTAAAACTAGTCTTTTTTTACTTTAAAATTAAATAATTTTGGCAGAAAATTCGTTTTTTTGTCTTTGAAATTCAACACTTCTGGCGAAAATTCCTCCTTTGGATTTGAAAATTAATTTCTTGTAGTGGAGGATTCAACTAGTTTGTTGAAAACTTGTTTTTATTTTAGTTGAAAATTATTTTTTTTAACTTAAAATTTAACTATTCTATTTTTGGTTGACAAGTTACCTATTCTCTTTCGTGTTGAAAATCTATCTTCTAAATATTGCAAATTTATACATATTCTTGCAAATTTAACTATTTTGTTAAAATTGTGTTTTTATTTTTTTTAATTAATTTTTTGCAACTAAAAATGTAACTATTTTTATTTTTGCTTAAAATTTATCTTTTTTGAATGACAATTCATTTATTTTCTTTAAAACTAGCTTGTTTGACTTGAAAATTAAATTATTTTGATAGAAAATTCGTTTCTCTGGCTTTCAAAATCAACTCTTCTGGTGAAAATTTCTCTTTTTGATTTGAAAATTAATCTGTTTTAGTTTGGAATTTAACTAGTTTTTTGAAAATTCTTATTTTGTCTTTGAATTTGGTTGAATAATATTTTTCGCTGGAAATATCAACCATTACACTTCTGGTTGAAAATTCATTTTTTTAAACTGAAAATTTAAATATTCTGTTATTATTTAAAAATTTATCGTTTTACATAAAAAAGTTACTTATTTTCTTTAAAACTAGTCTTTTTTTACTTTAAAATTAAATTATTTTGGCAGAAAATTCATTTTTTTTGTCTTTCAAATTCAACTCTTCTGGCGAAAGTTCCTTCTTTGAATTTAAAAATTAATTTCTTGTAGTGGAGGATTCAACTAGTTTGTTCAAAACTCGTTTTTATTTTAGTTGAAAATTATTTTTTTTAACTTAAAATTTAGCTATTCTATTTTTGTTTGAAAATTGATCGTTTCTATCTGAAAATACAACTCTTTGGTTGTAAATTCATACATTTTTTGTTAAAAATCCGTTTTTTTTCGGTAAAAATTTAACTATTTTATTTCGTGTTAAAAATCTATGTTCTAAATTATCTTGCAAATTTATACATATTCTTGGAAATTTAAATATTTTGTTAAAATTGTGTTTTTATTTTTTTTAATTAATTTTTTGCAACTAAAAATGTAACTATTTTTATTTTTGCTTAAAATTTATCTTTTTTGAATGACAATTCATTTATTTTCTTTAAAACTAGCTTGTTTGACTTGAAAATTAAATTATTTTGATAGAAAATTCGTTTCTCTGGCTTTCAAAATCAACTCTTCTGGTGAAAATTTCTCTTTTTGATTTGAAAATTAATCTGTTTTAGTTTGGAATTTAACTAGTTTTTTGAAAATTCTTATTTTGTCTTTGAATTTGGTTGAATAATATTTTTCGCTGGAAATATCAACCATTACACTTCTGGTTGAAAATTCATTTTTTGTCTGTTAAAGATTCATTTCTATTCTATTTTTGATTAAAAATTGATCTTTCTTGTTCGAAAATTGTTGTTAAAAATAAATTTTTTCCAAACTCAAAATATAAATATTCCATTATTGTTTAAAAATGTATCGTTTTGCATTTAAAATTGATTTTTTCGGTTTAAATCTAGTCTTTTTTTACTTTAGAATTAAATTATTTTGGCAGAAAATTCGTTTTTTGTCTTTCAAATACAAAACTTCTGGCGAAAATTCCTCCTTTGGATTTAAAAATTAATTTATCTTAGTGGAGGATTAAATAAGTTTGTTAAAAATTCCTATTGTGTGTTTGAATTTGGTTGAATAATATATTTCGTTGGAAATTTCAAATATTACACTTTGGTTGAAAAATAATTTTTTGTCTGTTAAAGATTCATCTCTATTCTATTTTTGGTTAAAAACTTATCTTTCTTATTCAAAAATTGTTGTTAAAAATCAGTTTTTTTTTCCAATGAAAATGTAAATATTCCATTATTGTTTAAAAATGTATCGTTTTGCATTTAAAATTGATTTTTTTGGTTTAAATCTAGTATTTTTTTACTTTAAAATTAAATTATTTTGGCAGAAAATTCATTCGTTTGTTTGTCTTTAAAATTCAACTTGTCTGGCGAAAATTCCTCTTTTGGATTTAAAAATTAATTTCTTGTAGTGGAGGATTCAACTATTTTTTGGAAACCTCGTTTTTATTTTAGTTGAAACTTATTTTTTTTTAACTTAAAATTTAACTAATCTATTTTTTGTTCAAAATTGATTGAAAGTCCGTCTTTTTTCGGTTAAAAATTTAACTGTTCTATTTCGGTTTATAAATCTATCTTCTAAATATTGCAACTTTATACATTTTCTTCGAAATTTAACTATTTTGTTGAAATTGAATTGTTTTATTTTTTAATTAATTTTCTGCAACTGAAAATGTAACTATTTCATTTTTGCTTAAAATTGATCTTTATTAAATGAAAATTAATTTACTTTGTTTAAAACTCGTCTAGTTGGCTTAAAAATTAAATTATTTTGGTAGAAAATTAGTTTCTTTGACTTTCAAAATCAACTGTTCTGGTGAAAATTCCTCTTTTTGATTTGAAAATTTATCTGTCTTAGTTTGGGATTCAACTAATTTCTTGAAAATTCTTATTTTAACTTTGAATTTGATTGAGTAATTTTTTTCACTGGAAATATCAACTATTACACTTCTGGTTGAAAATTCATTTTTTGTCTTTTACAGATTCATCTCTATTCTATTTTTGGTTAAAAATAGATCTTTCTTATTGGAAAATTGTTGTTAAAAATCAGTTTTTTTAAAAATGAAAATGTAAATATTCCATTATTGCTTAAAATGTATCATTTTGCATTTAAAATCGATTTTTTTTGGTTTAAATCTAGTCTTTTTTTACTTTAAAATTAAATTATTTTGGCAGAAAATTAGTTTTTTTATTTCAAATTCCATTCTTCTGGCGAAAGTTTCTCCTTTGGATTTGTAAAATTAATTTCTTTTCGTTGAAGATTTAACTATTTTGTTGAAAATTCCTATTTTGTGTTTGAATTTGGTTGAATAATATTTTCACTGGAAATATCAACTATTACACTTCTGGTTGAAAATTCATTTTTTGTCTTTTACAGATTCATCTCTATTCTATTTTTGGTTAAAAATAGATCTTTCTTATTGGAAAATTGTTGTTAAAAATCAGTTTTTTTAAAAATGAAAATGTAAATATTCCATTATTGCTTAAAATGTATCATTTTGCATTTAAAATCGATTTTTTTTGGTTTAAATCTAGTCTTTTTTTACTTTAAAATTAAATTATTTTGGCAGAAAATTAGTTTTTTTATTTCAAATTCCATTCTTCTGGCGAAAGTTTCTCCTTTGGATTTGTAAAATTAATTTCTTTTCGTTGAAGATTTAACTATTTTGTTGAAAATTCCTATTTTGTGTTTGAATTTGGTTGAATAATATTTTCACTGGAAATATCAACTATTACACTTCTGGTTGAAAAATAATTTTTTGTATGTTGAACATTCATCTCTGTGGTTGAAAATTCATTTATTTTGGTTAAATAGTAATTGTTCCCGCTGAAAATTGAATTAATCTATTTTTGTTTTAAAATTTCACTTTATGAGTTGAAAATTTAACTATTTGTTTGAAAATTAATTTTTTTTTAATTAAAAAATCATCCTTTATTGGTAGAAAAATAATCTTGGTTGAAAAATAGATTACTTGAGTAAGAATTTATCTATTTTGTTTATAATGCAGTAAAAACTCGACATTTTAAAGGATTTTGTGGATTTAATCACATTTTCGAGGATTTCAATGATTTTAAGAATTTTTAATTTCATATTGCTTTAAAGGTACTTTAATAAATTTTCTAGTATTTCAGAAAATATTATTAGATTTCAGGAAATTGCATAGCTTTCATTTATCCTAATAATTCGTATCTTCATCGTATTTTGGCATTGGAAGTTGATTATATGAACTAATTTTGTTAGAGCATCAATTAGTTTAATATTTTTTTATTTCATAAAAATATTCTTAAGGAAAATATCGATTATTTCCTGTTTTAAAAGAACTTCATTTGTCGCAAATAACTTTTGTGTTTACCAAATAACGTACCTCAAAAATATGGTTCTTCTCTAAAAATAAAAGTGTTAACGGATAGCACACTTAAAGTGTAATTAAATTGTCATTTCTTGAAGTATATTCAATAATCTTCAATTATTAATCAATTTCAATAAGGAAATTAAAGTTCCAAGTCATCAAATTATCGAAATACTGTTTTCTTACCGGATGACATATTAAAATAAAGGACATTTTCAAATTGATTACAACTCTGAAACTATGTTTCGAAACGAGAAAAAACTTTATTTTTAATTCTATTATTAATTCTGAAAAATACGTGCATTGAACAATTAGATTTTAAACTTTTTTCCTAAAGATATAACGTCATAAATTTGAGAAAATTTTGTAAGTAAATTAAGAATAACTGGCAGATGGGATATTATTGGCGAATTAAAAAAATTATTATAATTTTAAAAAAAGCTTGATAAAATTTGGTCGTAAGAATATTTATTTTCTCTTAAATAAATTGCTTTAATGTTATAAAAGGTCAGTCATATGAAAAAGGTTGACATTTATTTTATAACGTATTTTTGGAAAATTTGAAACTGTAATTCTTTTTTATTTATGGCCTCCCAAAAGTGGTGTTTGACCCTAAAATCGTTGCCCCCTCCCTCTTACCGCCAGGGTACTTTTTTTTGAAAGCCTGGCGGCGTCAAATCACTTTCTTGTCACTCGGACATTTTTTTCATTCATGGGCCATCCATAAACTATGTTATCAATTTTGGGCTTTTTTTGGCCTCCCACCTCTCCCAAAAGTAACTCAGTCGTTGGCTAAAGACTGATTTTACGTTTATAAATTCTTTAAATAAAATTATTGTAGAATATTTTACATTTTCAACAAAATAGTTGAATTTTCAACCAAAAAAGATTTTCTGCCCAAAGAGATGCATTTGCAACACAATAAGACCGATTTTAACAAACAAAAAATATTTTTAAAAAATAGTTAAGGAAGTCACCAAATAGTAAAATTTTCAAATAAAAAATTCAATTTTTTTAAGATAATAGAATTTTTAACAAAAAAGTTACTTTTTAAACGAGAAGGATGACTCTTCTACCATAAAAGATGAATTTTAACCGAAAAAGATAAAATTTAAAAACATAGTTGAATTTTCCAAAAATAATTAGATTTTTAACAAAATAGTTAAATTTATAACCGAATAGTTGAATTTTCAGCATGCAAAGATGTATTTTCAATCAAATAGTCGAATTTTCAAACAACAAAGACTAAAATTTAATAAAATATTTACATTTCCAGGGCTAACAGATCAATATTTTAGAATACGGTTTAATTTTTAATAAAACAAGTTCATTTTTAACCAAGAAATATTACTTTTCTACCATCAAAAATGAATTTTCAACAGAAGAGTAAAGTTTGTGAGCTAAAAAATCGAATTTTTTAGTAAACGTTGGACTTTTAAATCAGAAAAAGATAAAATTTTTACATAAATAAAATATAGTGGATAAAGCTTAAACCAAAAATTAAGTAATTAAATTTTCAGATAAAAACTTTGATGAAAAAAATAACTTTGAACGAAATAAATCCAAGTCTTCAACAAAATTGTTAATTTTTTTTCGAAAAAATGAATTATTTACAAAAAGTTAAATTTCTAACCTTAAATATGATTATTAAACCAAAAAGTTTAATTTTCAAACAAATAGTTTAATTTTCTACCAAATTGTGGAACTTCTAACGTAAGTCAAAAAGATGAATTTTCTACAAAACAGTAAAATTTTTAACACAAAAGTTGATCTAAAAGCAAATATTTTGAATTTTTAATTATAATCATGAATCCTTGATAAACAATTTTTTAGTAGTTTAAATCTAAAACAAATAATCGAATTTTCAATCGAAAAAGGTAAATTTTGAACTAAGAAGGTAACATTTCTACTAAGAAAAATTAATTTTCAACAAAATATGTGTATACATTTTTATTCAAATAATTAAATTTTTTACTGAAAAAGATACATTTTTAACCAAAAATAGAATACTTTGATTGTCAGTTAAAAAAAATTATGTTCAGCAGGACATAAAACAAATTTTCATTAAAATAATAAAATTTTCAACAAAGTAGTTGAATTAAAAATCAAGAGAAATGAATTTCGAATTAACAATATATGTAATAGTTACGTTATTTCCACTTACCCCCTCCTCCCTCTTTTTTAATAACCCTAGAGTTTTGTCTTAGTAATATTTTTTAAAATAGGGTCATTTATAAACGAAATAAGACAAAATTTCAAATACGAAATTAAAATTTTGTATTGTTAACAAGAAAAAAAGTTCTGTAATAAAAGATAACTAAAAAAAACCTTGAATTTTCAAAAAAAAAATTGAATTCTCCATTTAAAAAATATGAATCCTCAACAACAAAATTTAACCAAACAGTTGCATTTCAATGCAAGAAAGATTAAATTTTCTTACAGAAAAGATTTTATTGACTTTTCCATACCAAAATGTGCTACCCAACAGTTGCATTTCTTTCTAAGAACGGTACAATTTCTACTTGAATAGATTAAATTTTTGCATAATTATATTTCATAAAATGCTTTTCTTAAGATTTGTTTTTAAAATCAATGGTTTAAGAAGTATAATTCTTTTTGAGCCTTCTTGCACATTTTTTTCACAACTTTTCTTGAAGTTTGTGTTGGTTAAAAAAAAAATACTTTCAAAAATTAAAAAGACAAAATGCCCACCAAAAAAATAGCTGAATCTTCATCCAAAAAAATTTCAGTTGAATTTTCAACACTGAGATATGAATTTCAAACAAAAAGTACATCTTGGATGAAAATATTTGAATTGTTCACCCTCAAAAACGGGTTTTCAACTAAAAAGTTCAATTTTAAACCAAAAAAGATGACTTTTGAACAAAATTGTTGAATTTTCAAACAAATAATGAAATTTATAACTAAAAGTGAATCTTCAAGAGGAAGCAATTACAAAAAAAAAGAAATGTAAATACAAGGAAAAAAATTACCATTAAGAATAATATACTAGTTAATATGTAACTACCAGAATTTTAAATTTGTAACATTTTTAACATAGAAGCTTTTAAAAACGAAATAAAACAATTTTATATTTATTCTTCTTAAAAGTTAATCCCTGACTTAAAAAAAAAGATTGTTGGCTATGTTAGTTTTTAACATACCATATTTTTTCGCGCGTAAGTTAAATATTCAATTTTTGTATACAATTGCTTAACCGCGAGTTATTTATTTCATTTGCGAATTTTCAATAATTACGTACATGAATAAAAGAACCATGAATGAAAGAGCTATACATCACTGCAAATACGTAATCATTTGTGAACGCAGAATTATTATTATTTATTACATGGCACCTTTGCATCCATATTCATATAAAATATCACTTTAATATATAGTAAGGCAGACGCCTGTAGTGTGAAATGATTGATGGGAAACGATAGCGGAAAAACTGGCGAAGTGTAAGGAAAGCCTTATCATTCATCATTATTTCTTATATAGCAATTCATGAGATGTGGGAGTTTGCAAAAAAATATTGTTTTAAAATCATGATTAAGGAGAGATCATTTCCAAATACCTGTAAATTTACACTTTTCAATTTTTTAACTACGCTAGAACATTGTGCGCGCTGTGCGCGCCCTACATACCCTGCCTTAAAAAAAAAAATTCGGTTTTTTTTTCAAATATTTTGTTATAGATATTACAGAAAATCTTATATGATGTGAAAGTTGGTCTTTTTTGAGTTAAAGGCTCAAATATTGGTTTAAAAATTAATTTTTTTCTTGAATATTCATTATTTTAGTTAAAAACTAATTTCTATGTTCTATGTTCATTTTCTTTACTTGAAAATTCATCTATTCGATTGAAAATTTCTGTATTTTATTAAAACTTTGTCTTTTATGGGAGAATATTATTAACTTGGTTAAAAATTCTTGTATTTTGTTAAAAATTTATCTTTTTGGTTGAAAAAAAATTAATTTTTTTACTTCAATGTTCACTATTTTAGTTAAAAACTAATTTTTATGTTCTGAAACTTAACTATTTTGTTAACAATTCATTTTTATTAAAAATTGATTTATTAAACAAAAAACTTAATTATTCCATGTTTGGTTGAATATTCATTTTCTTTACTTGAAAATTCATCTATTCGATTGAAAATTTCTCTATTTTATTGAAACTTTGTCTTTTGTGGCAGAATATTATTAACTTGGTTAAAAATTCTTTTAATTTGTTAATAATTTATCTTTTTGCCTAAAAATTCATTTCTATGAGTTAAAAGTAGTTTTTTTAATTGAAAATTAATTTTTTCTAAACTGAAAATCTAACTATTCGTTTTTGTCGAAAATTTATCTTTTTCGAAAGACTTTCATCTTCTTTGTTAAAAATTCATTTTTTGGGTTGAAAATTCAAATATAAAGTTAAAAATTCATTTCTTTTTGGTTCAAGATTAATTATTTTAGTTAAATTTTAAATCATTGCTAAACGAATTTAATATTTTGTTAAAAATTCGATTCTTTTTTTTCAATAAATTTTTTCAACTTAAGATTTGATTATTCCATTTTTTTTCTTTAGTTAGAAATCAAGCTATGTGCTTGAGAATTTCTGTATTTTAGTGAAACGTTGTCTTTTTGTGGTAAAATACTAATCTTCTTGGTCACTAATTCACTTTATTGTTTACGAATTTATTTCTGGTGTCGAAAATATAATTATTAGATGATAATTCGTATTTTCTGATTTAATTCAACTGTTTTTGATTGAAAACTAAAATCCTTTTCGGTAGAAATATCAACTATCGGGCTTTTTAGGATTAATTTCTTCTTATAACTAGGCCCTTGAAAATTCACCTTTTCATGTCTGAAAATGAATTATTTTCACTCAAAATGTAATTCTTTTATTTTTCTTATATTTATCTTTTTTCATGTGTTTTAGCTTTTAAAAAGAATGATTTCTATTTTAAAAAAAACAATGAAAACTTTATAAAAACTTTCATTTTTCACCTGATGTATCAAGAAAAGTTTTGATTTATCTTTGCCAGTAAAGTTGCTTTTGTTAATTTTTAATAAAAATTTTTATGCTATAATAAAATTTTACGTTAGTACATTTTACATTATTGTAGTTTTATTATACACCGCGAATGTGACATTGTTTGTCACTGCCCTTCAGCTGAAACTGAAATTCTTCATTGTATGTGTGAATATGGCAACATTTTTTCTTTCGAATTTTTTAAATTACCCAATAGGCATTGACAAAAATCGATAAAAATACACACTTTTATGAATTTCGTGGACATCTGTTTTTTAGAGAAGGATTTTTCAATTCCTGAGAAGCTACGACTTTACTAGAAAGTAAGATATTGTCCGATTACTCGATAATCGATATCGTATATTGTATAAACACTTAGCTTTTCCTTGCGTTGACATATACTAGCTCTATTTCATCGAAAGCAATATTTATTACAAGCAATGTTTCTTTATATATTCCTTTACATGGCCAAATGCTGAACGCTCTTATTTTCGCAAGAAATAAATTTACTTTACTCAATGCTGGACTGATTAAGTAGCACTGTGCCAAACTTTCGTTCCAACTATTTTAAATTGAAAAAAACTGGAACAAATGGTCAAATCCACAAAACAGTAGTGTTGTCGATTCTTGGATTTCAGCAGAAAAGTGTGTTTTCCATTCTTGTGAATATGTTTTATTCATAGAAAACATTTTAGTTTATTTTTGTCTTTAAGAAGAATATCAATTGCATTTTATTTGTGTTGAGTTAGAAATTCTGGTATACTTTGTTGCTTACAACTATACAAAATTTTAATCAGCTAAAACATTTACTAATTTCAGACTTTGTCTGAATCCTAGCTGTGAATAGGTTTTTTTTTTAATTTTCGATCCCCCCACCCTCTATGTAAAATACCGTAATAATTGTATTGAATCTCCCACAAAATCTTAAAAAGATTTCATAAACATAGAAAATAAACAGACATGTAAATTCTGTTTATTACATAAAGGAGGAACATTAATGAAATTAGGTTTAGAAAAAAACGTATTAAAAAGAAGTACTTACAAACGTATAATTTTATATTTTTTTCTTTGTTTAAGAATTCATTTTGTAGTTAAAATTTTTTACTATATTGTTTGAAATTCCAACAATTTTGTTAAAAATTTGTTCTTTTTTCATGAAAGTTCGTCTTTCAAGGTTGAAAGTTAATAAATGGTAAAAAATTGAACTATTTGTTTAAAAATGAACTAATTTAAAAAAAAAATCATATTTTTTTTTTGAAAATTCAACTCTGTTGTGGCAACTTTATCTTATTTGGGTTAAAAAGAATATTAATCTTTGTCGGCAAAAACTGCGGCAGTTTGGTTTTAAATTATTCTTTTTTGTTTAAAGACTCAACTATTGTGTTTAAAATTTTTTTGTTTTGAATAAAAATCCATTATTTTTTTTGCTAATTTAACTATCCTATTTTTGGTTGAAAATTCGTGTATTTTATGGAAAATTTGTCTTATTAGCTAGAACATTGATCTAATTGGTTAAAAATTTCAGTATTATATTCATGGTAGCGATATTATGCAAAAAATGAAAATTTATAGGTATTTTGATTAGAAAATTCTCAAAATTGTCTCAAATTCCACTCAAAACCAGCATATAGGATCGATAATTTTATGAGAAAATGAAATGATGTCTTTACAATCTTCTGGGGTCTACGTTTAAGAAATTATTCCCAAAATCAACTTAAGAAATTAAAAATTTTCAGACAAAAATAAAGAAAATCTTAAGCTTACCCGGTTCTACGAAACCCTTAAATGAGGGTGTATGCCGCCCGCTTCAAAAACTGATTTTTTTTGTTTAAAATTTATAAATTCAGTTACATTTTATTTCTTCAAATTTAACTATTTTTTTAAATGTTTTTTTTCTACTAAAAATTGATCTATTTCATTTTTGCCTAAAAATGTATCTGTGTTGATAGAAAATCAATTTTCCGGCTTAAAAATTCATCATTTAAAAATTCAAAATTTTGGATGAGATGTTTTTTCCTTTTATATTCATCATATTCATCATCTAGTGCAATTTTACTGTCGGAAGAGTGATCGACTGATCGAAGCGAGGGTTCAAGCTAGTGAGAGCCAGCGCATGTTAATCTACTTATACTACTACATAATAATAACTACTAACAAATTTGTATGCTTCTAATCTAGGCGACTTCCGTTTCCCCTAACTTTTACTTCTCTTCTATCGCAAGCTCATTCTGCCATTTTTGCACCTCTATTCTTTCAAATTCGCCCCTCTAGCCCCCTCCAACTCCTTTAGCCACTTCTCACCCATTCCAACCTCCCTTAGAATCTTTACCACATTCTATTGTCTGCTAACCTTTACTTCCATTCCTCTCCTACATCCTTCAAAAAGATGCTCCCATGTTTCTTTCTCCCATTCACATATTCTGCACTTTCTGGTCTCTTCCTTCTTCCAATACATCTCCTCCCTTACCTCTTTTCTCAATCTAAATCTTGCTATTATGGTCCATTTTCTCTGCCCATCCCTTTTCTAAATACTTTGGTACTTCTTCCTTTTTTATCATCTTATATTAATTATTATATTCTGATTCCTATATCATTCCCTATCTTTTTATTAATTCTCTTTCCCCATCCCTTGCCTCCAATTCATCATAGCTTATTCTATCCTCCTCTCCTATATCTCTTTCGCTAAAAGACTCCCTCCTTACTTTTTTATATCTTGTTAGTTCTACCGCTCTCCCTCTCCTTTCTTCCACCTCCTTCATACACTTTTTCGCTAACACCACTCCCTTTCCCTCCCTTAACTTAGTCTCAAATTGCCATGACCTCTTACCCGCTCTAGTACTTAATTTATCCCTTTGCTCTTCTTCTCTCACCACCTGTCCTTCAGTCTACCCCTTGCGTCTACCTTATGTACCTTTCTTGTAAACTCTCAATCTATTTCTTTTCCTTCCATCACCAGATCTCTGCTCCATAACCTAATACCGGCTATATCAGCTCTGTGATCTCCATTCGTTTCAAGGTATATCTTAAATACGTAAATTCCGATACTTCTTCTAACTTAAGTCCCTTCCATCTTCCAGTCCATTCTTTCTCTCTTCCTCCACCTTTACTAAACCTCATTATCTTTGTATGTTCTACATTTAAATTCAAGTTTTTCCCATCTAAGCATTTCTGCAATTCAGTAATTAGGCCCGTCATCCCTTCTCCATCTTCTTCCATCAACACTAAATCGTCCACGCATGCCAGCCTCTATATCTTTTCCGCTCCCATTCTAACTTTTCCACACCCCTTTTTCTTTATTTCCTCTGCTATGTCTGAGACTAATAAATAAAAGTGGGCTCAGAGGAAAAACTTGGCTGACTCCTCTCACTAACCAGAAACTATCTCCAACTTGCTCTCCTACCTTTACCATACTTTTTGTCTCTCTGAAAATTTCCGATAATCTTTTTAATAAGCCCTTTAGTATCTTTATCCCCTTTTTCACCATAACTTTTTCTATCTTGCCCCGGTCTAATGAGTCAAACGCTGCCTTTAAGTCGACGAACATTGCTATCATTGCCCCTTTTTCCCTTTTAATCCTGTTATTTACTAGATGGTTCAGAACATATATATTGCCCATCACCCCATTTATTTTCTAAACCCTGTCTGATTCGGTGACTATATCTTTTTTCCTCAAATTCTTTCCTTAATCTCTCAGACAAAACAGTTACATATACTTTATACAATGTTGGCATCAGCGTCACACCCCTACAATCTTCAAAACCTCCTCCCCTTTGCCTTTCTTCTTTACGGGTACCACTACTCCTTCTTTTCATAACTCTGGCCATCCCTCTCCTCTCCATTCCCTATTACACATTATCCATGTCCATTCCTTTAGCTCTTTCCCCTCATATTACGAGACTTCAATTGGAATATTATCTATACCAGGTGCCTTTCCGTCTTTCATTATTCCCCATACCTTGATTATTTCTTCTCTTGTTATGTTCTCTTCATCATCTCTTTCTTTAACATGTTTTCCTCCTTTCCTAACTTTTCTATATTCTCCTCCTAGCAAAGCCATACAATATTTTTTCCTCTCTACCATTTCAATATCCTGGTTTACTCTTTTCCCTCCTTTTCTCTATCTATTAACTACCTTCCAGACCTCTTCTTCTCTCCTTGCCTTCTCCGCCCCTTTCCTCAATCTTTTTATTCACTTTCTCTGTCCCCTCATATTACGAGACATCAGTTGGAATCTTATCTATACCAGGTTCGTTTTCGTCTTTCATTATTCCCAAAAACTTGACTATTTCTTCCCTTGTTATGTCCTCTTCCTCATCTCTTTCTTTAACATGTTTTCCTCCTTTCCCAACTTTTATCTCTACTCCTCCTAGCCAAGCCATACAATGTTTTTTCCACTCTACTATTTCAATATCCTGGTTTACTCTTTTCCCTCATTTTCTCTATCTCTTAACTACCTTTCGGACCTCTTCTTCTGTCCTTGCCTTCTCCGCCCCTTTCCTCGATCTTTTTATTCACTTACTCTGCCCCCTCATATTACGAGACATCAGATGGAATCTTATCTATACCAGGTTCCTTTCCGTCTTTCATTATTCCCAAAAACTTGACTATTTCTTCCCTTGTTATGTCCTCTTCCTCATCTCTTTCTTTAACATGT
>JAAAKG020138548.1:19385-35046 GCA_010014905.2 Druon quercuslanigerum
TTCTCTATCTCTTAACTACCTTTCGGACCTCTTCTTCTGTCCTTGCCTTCTCCGCCCCTTTCCTCGATCTTTTTATTTACTTCCTCTTTATTTTGATCACACAACTCAGTATACTGCCCATTTTTTTCCGATATTCTTCTCCACTACTTTTTCTTTTTTCCATTTTCTTAATTCCTTTCTGACCTCCTTCTTTTTCTCTTTACAATCCACATGCCATCTACCTCTATACCCTTCTTTACCAACTACTTTTTTGCTTGTGCACTATAATCCTATTTTTATTTTTCCTATCCTTTTTTCCATCTCCTCGTCCACATTTCCCTATTCTATTTTCATATTGCTGACCTTTTCTCTAAACTGTACTTTTCCTTCCATTGACCAATCCCCTTTTCCTGGTTATTTATTGACTGAAAAATATGTGTAGGTAACTTCTTTGTTCAAAATTCGTCCTACTTCTTTTAAAAAGAAATGTAATCTTTTTTTGGTAAAAATGCAACTAAAATATTTGGTTGAACATTCGTATTCTTCAGTGGAAATGTAATCTTCTTGGTTAAAAAAATCATATTTTCGGTTGAAAATTCAAATATTTTGTTGAAAATTACTTTTTTAATGGATAAATTAACCTGTTTTCTTTGAGGGTTCAACTAGTTTACTAAGAACTTGTATATTTTGGTTTGAATGAATCTGTTTTTATATAAAAATTATCATGCTTTTTGGAGGAAATATCAACTTTACACCTTAAATCTAAGATTAATTTTGTTGGTTGTAGATACATCTCTTTTGTTTGAAAACTTCAATACTTTTTTGAAAATCCAACTAAGCTTTGGTTTAAAATTGATGTGTTTTGTTGAAAATTTCTTGGTAGAAATGTCATCTTCTTGATTGAAAATTAATCTTTTTGGTTTATAAGTAACAGTGAAATTTTACCAAACTCCTCGCCGCAAGTCGTATTGTGTAAATTGTGAATGCCCCCTTATAAAATTCTGTATGACTGTTGTCGCTAAAAGTCTTCAAAATAAATTTAGAAATAAACAATACTTTTGGATTAACAATATTGACATCCTATGTGTAAGTTTGTTTTCATAGCTGAAAGAAAAATGCATAACAGTCCAGAAAAATAAAAAAAATTGGTCAGGGAAAAGTCAGGGAATTTCGAAATTAAGATTTTGTAGCAACCCTAAATTAATAAACAATTTGACTGGTTTAAATGTGGAGGAAATAGAATAAGTTTATGATTTAAAATTTTATAAATTTGAACTCAGATTAAATTCGGCATGCTATATAAAATATAAATATAAAACTTTTCATATATTTGTCATATATATTAAGGTTTATTTATCGAAAGATTCACGATTTCTGCTAGTACGGATTCTGTAGGTATAAGTTTGAAGCAAGAACTTATAGCCCCAACTGTTTCGGAAGCAAGTTTATCGACTAACCGTCACTAAAATACGTTAATGGGAGGAAATATTGTCAGAAGTAAAATTGGAGTTGATTATTTCGTTCCATTGTTAAAAGATAAGAGTAGGGCGAATTTTAGACTGTTTGTTCTTCAATTATTGTGAAAGAGAAATACATTTTTAAATGTATAACAAATTTGTATGTGGGTAAATTTGTATAAATGTTCACAATTCTAAATTGAAAATGGCAGGTTCTCAGTTGAAAAATTCACAACGCGAATTAAATAATTTAGAAATATTTTCAATGACCAAAGTTTAAAATGGTTTTATTTTAAATTCGCGATGATTTGAAAGATTTCAAATTAAAACTAAAACTGCTAAATTAAAACTGCTGGGAAGAATGAAAGTCAGTGATTTTACTTTACACTTTTTCCGCTAAGTCAAAAAAATGTTTGAGTTACATTTTTTTGATTCGAATCAACTTTTAGCTAAACAAAAGTGTGTTTGAATTAAATAATTTTATTTTATTCAAACAAATATTGGTTAAATAAAATAAAATATTTTTTCAACCTATATCAAAGAAAGGATGTGCTTGATTCAAGCAACCATTTTTCTGAGTGTATTCTCATCTTCACCCTTTCTTAAAAGAACTCTTCTTGTTACCCATATTTTTAAGAAACTTCCCCTTTATCTCGTCTTATCACTTAAATGAAAATTGAATTAACAGAAATCAATAAGAAAGTTCAAAATTATATTTTTAGTTAATTATTCATCTCTTTTGCTAAAAATTCTAATATTTGGATAAAAATTTCATTATTTTGTTGAAAATTTCCTTTGTTTCTCAGTTGAAAAATAAGTTTTTCTAAGAAAATTTTAACTATTCTATTTTTGGTTGAATATAAATTTGTCAGTTTTAACCAAATTCATCTATTAAATACTTAATGGACAACACATTTTTTTGTTTGGGAATTTAACTACTTGGTTGAAACTTTCTTAAATGTTTATTTTATTAGTTAAAGATTTTACTATTTTTACGAAAATTTATTTTTTTTAGTTGAAAATTAATTATTTAACTTTAAATTTAAATATTCTATTATTGGTTGAAGATTGTTTCTTTTTAGTTGAACATTAAACAACTTAGCTTAAAAATTCAACTGGTTTGTTAAAAACTATTACTTTTTCTTTGTAGAAAATTAATCTACGTTACTGAATTTCAGATATTTTGCTTAAAGTTAAACTACTTTGTTAAAAATTAATTTGACTGCTTGAAGATCCACCTCTTCGGTTGAAAATTTAACTATTTTCTTGAAAATTCCCTTTGTTTCTTAGTTAAAAAATAAATTTTTCGAAAAAAATGTTAACTATTCTATTTTTGGTTGAATATACCTTTGTCAGTTGTAACCAAATTCATGTATTAAATACTTAATTGACAGCACATTTTTTTGTTTGGAAATTGAATTACTTGGTTAAAGTTTCATAAATGTTTATTTTATTTGTTTAAGATTTCACTATTTTTACGAAAATTTATATTTTCTAGTTGAAAATTAATTATTTATCTGAAAATTTAAATATTCTATTATTGTTTGAAGATTGTTCCTTTTTAGTTGAACATTAAACTACTTAGCTTACAAATTCAACTGTTTTGTTGAAAACTATTAATTTTTCTTTGTAAAAAATTAATCTACGTTACTGAAATTCAGATAGTTCGTTCAAAGTTGAACTACTTTGTTTGAAATTATTGTTATTGATCAAAGATCCACCTCTTCGGTTGAAAATTTAACTATTTTGTTGAAAATGAAGGTTTTGGTTGAAAAATCTTATTTTTGCTTTGGAAATTGATCTTTTTTCTAGTAGTTGAAAATTTATTTCTGTTTTGACTGGAAAATCCTTCTTGGTTCGAAATTTAACTCTTATGTTGAAAATTTGTTTCGTTGGTTTCAAAACCCATCACTTTTTGTAGAAATTTGACATTTCTTGTTGGAAAATGCAACTTCTTGGTTAAAAATTAATCCGTATTTGGTTGAGGATACCATTTTTTGTTGTTGAAAATTTAGCTTTTTTGGGTAGATTCAACTGTTTTGGATTTAAAATAAAAATATTTTGTGTTTAAAATATCAGTATTATACTTTCCGATAAAAATTCATCCTTTTTATGAAAAAATCAACTTCCATTAATAGTGACATTAGAGGGAGAAAAAAGTAATAGTGATATGCATAAAAAGGGGACAAAGATAAAGAGCGTAGGTAAAGAGGGTTGGTCAAGGCAAGGAAAAGAAAAGTTGAGAGAAAATGTTAGAAATATCAAAATGGGAGAGGAAAATGTGGACGAGGAGATGGAAAAATTATAGAAGAAGTAAAAAGAGGATAAGAGTCCACAAACAAAAATGAAGTTAGTAAAGAGAGGAATAGAAGTGGATGGGATGAACATTGGAAAGTGAAAAAAGGAGGTCAGAAATGAATTAAGAAAGTGGAGAAAAGAAAAAAGTAGTGGGGAAGAATATAGGAGAAAAAAGGAAGATTATTTTGTGATCGAAAGAAACAGGAAGAGAATAAAAGGTTCGAGAAAGAGGCGGAGAAGGCTAGGACGGAAGAAGAGGTATGGAAGGTAGTAAATAGAGATAGAAAAAGAAAAAGAGTAAACCAAGATATTAAAATGGTAGAATGGAACAAATATTTTTTGGATTTGCTAGGAGAAGTAGAGAGAAAAGTTAGGAAGGGAGGAAAATATGGTAGAGAAAGAAATGAGGAAGAGGACATAACAAGGGAAGAAATAGTCAAGGTGTTAAAAATAATGAAGGATGGAAAGGCACCTGGTATAGATGAGATTCCAAATGAAGAATGGTAATATGGAGGGACAGAACTAAAGGAATGGGCATGGATAATGTGTAATCAAGTATGGAGAGGAGAGGGGTGGCCAGAGTTATGGAAAGAAGGAGTAGTGATACCAATAGTAAAGAAAGGCTAAGGAGAGCAGGTTAAAGATTATAGGGGTATGACTCTGGTGCCAACACTGTATAAAGTATATGTAACTGTTTTGTCGGGGAGATTGAAGAAAGATGTTGAGGAAAAAAAGATATAGCCACCAATTAATAGAAAGATGGGGAATGATTGAGGAATCAAAATACAATAAATGGTCTAATATGATAAAAAAGGAAGGTTTACCAAAGTATTAAGAGAAGGGATGAGAAGAGAGTAGGTGGACCAGAATAACAAGATTTAGATTGGGCAAAGAGGTAAGAGAGGGGAGGTATTGGGAAAAGGAAGAGAACAGAAAGTGGAAAGAAACATGAAGAAACATAAAGAGTAAACATGGGAGCACGTATCGGAAGGATGTAGAAGAGGAATAGAGGATAAAGGAAGCTGGCAAGAGAATGTGGTTAAGATTCTAGGAGAGGATGGAATAGGAGAAGAATGGATGAAGGAGTTGGAGGATGCTAGGGGAGCGAATGAGAGTGAATGAAAGCATGCATGAGAAAAAATTTTTAATTAAAGGACAAAAAAAGTGAAAGAATAAGGAAACGGAAGTCGCCTAGATTAGAAGCGTAAAGATTGTAAGTAATGGATATTTAATAGCATAAGTAGACTAAGATGCGTTTGCGTTCTCATTCTCTCTCTCGTGCTTGCACTTGCACTCTCGCTTTCGACCGTTGGCTAAGACTTATTGTAAATAGTTGTAAATATTTGTAAATATTAAGGTTGAAATTTTCTTTTTGTTTTTTAATATAGAAGCGGAAATATTGTAAGGAATGGAAGTCATGTAAACACTTTGGGGAAACATTATGAATAAAGAAGAACTTCTTAAAATCTTTGTTAAAAATTCATTCGTTGGTGTTAAGATTATTAATTATCTTTGAAAATTCAACCATTTTGTTAAAAAGTATATTATTTTGTTGGAAATTTAACTGACTTGTTAAAAAGTCAACTTTTTCTACAGCATTCGAGTTTTTTAGCTTGTAAATTCAACTTTATCATTAAAAATCCATCTCCTTTGGCAGAAAATTAATCTTTCCTCTTTGAAAATTCAACTATTTTGTTAAATAATGTTCAAAAGATGTCCATTCATTACTTAAGAACGATAATTCAAAATAATTTATTTCCCTATTCTTCACTTATTTTCTTGCAAAATTACCCGATTTTCCTTCTTCTGGGAGCAGTTTATTAATTTTTTAACAGCCCCTAAATGTTTGATTTGAAATTGTACAATATCACCTTCCAATAAAGAAATTATTTAATGAGTGAACGCTTCAAATTTAAAATAACAGTTTAATTTTTAACATTTCACATTTAACGTTGTCCCAATTAAAAAATTTTACCATTTTTATAATTATATCAGTAGAAAACTAAATCTATCATAGGTGAGAGTTTATCATTACAAAAATTATTTTCTTTAGAAATGTACTCAATTATCTTATTCTTCTCCAGTTTCGACCTCATCTGTGATGCAGAAATAAAGTGTTGGTGCTAAAGCTAAAATAAAAAAAAACATAGATCGCGCTTGAATTGGCTACGTTTCAGATGGTATGTGGTCCTTCTCCAAGCCAGCAGTAAAAATTTAATTTAAAAATTATGAACACTAAATAATTCCATCTTTAAATAATAAATAATCATAATGGCAAAAATAAAAGTGTCAAAAATGTAATCAAATATCATAAAAACAAAAATAGAAGTTAAAAAATTATCTGATATTCATAAATCACAATATAAATTTATTTCAACTATATGTTGCAGCTATTTTACTAATTAAATTCAACCAAATACATTTATTTCGCTCTGCAATTTTTTAAAATACGTATGCTTTTTAATGTTTAATTAATTTAGAATAATTATGCACGTTAATTCCTCTTTTACCTAAATAGGATACGCTTTTAATACTAATTTTAATTCTAAACAAATTTCTTTTCAATCCTTTTCAATTACCTACGTTTATGAATACAAAAGAAATGTGAATGAAAATATCAGTCTTGCTTTTCCGGGTCACAGGGCAGAGATAGTGGATCTATTTTCATCCCCTTTCTCTCATTGAAGTTGTAGATAAAAGCAAAGCGAATTTTCTAAATAAAAATTTCGAGAAGATAGAAGCATTCTCGCGTCAGATGTCGCTATATTTTTTTTTGCAATAAGTCTAGAATGCATAAGTCGCTCTCTTCAAAGGAAATCTGATAACGAAAGAAAGTGCACTTTGGATATAGAAGCATTGCTCGGTCTACGGTTCTTTCAATCTATACAAAATTATAAATATCTTTCTATAGTTGAATGACATCAATTATATACTTGGTATCATTTATAAGTTGAAACTTTAAGGATTTGTAAGATTTTTAGAACCCCTGGTCCCCCTGCCTTTGTTACGTAAGACTTTTTATTTTTTAGTCAGTGCATCAAAAACATATAAATTATTTTTAGGTAAACGAGATTATAATGGATTTCAAAAGATTGGAAAGATTTGCAGTGATTTATAAATATTTCAACAGATTTCAAGAGATTACAATATTTTTACGAACTTGAAATAGATCTCCTGGGCTTTTTATGAATTTCATGAACGTTGAGAGAATTTTAAAAGATTTTAAGGGATTGAAAATTTTTTAGAATATTTCAAAAGATTTCCAGAGATACAGGAGAATATCAAATGATTTTAAAGGGATATTAAATAATCAAAAACGATTTCTGCGGATTTTAAGGGATTTTAAGCGATCACAAAATATTTCCAAATGAGGCAAAGGATTTCAAACGATTTTAAAGGATTTCATTTTATACTATAGCCTATTCACGAATTTTGAAAGACATTAGCAGATTTTAATAGGATTTCAAAAGTTTGAAGAGATTTAAATAAGATATTTCATAAAATTTTCAAAGGTTCCAAGGAATTTCAAAGCCGCTGAAAAGTTTCCCATGGATTTCACAGATTCGACGAAATCTCGAAAAATTTTGAAATTTTTCATGAAATTTAAAGTATTTTAAAAGATTTTTTAGAAATTCTAAGATATTTGAACGGATTTTAATGAAATTCAAGGAGTTTCAACGGCTTTTAAAACACTAATATTTTGTAAGGAATTTCAAGAAATTTGAAAACATTCCAACTGTTTTTAAATATATCAATGAATTTAAAGCGATTTCAAAGATTTTAAGGTATCTCATAATGACTTGATATTATTCTCGGAATTTTAAAGATCTTCACCAATTTTTATACATTTCAAGGACTATCTATTTATTCTACAGGATTACAAGGGATTCTTATAGGATTTTGAAGAATTGAAGCGCTTTCAAGGACTTTCACAGCTTTTTAAAGGATTTTAATCGAAATAAGTTTTGGGATTAAAAATTCAAAGGGGTTTCACTGATTTTACGGAATTAAAATTTTTTTTAAAGATTTCAGAAGATTCCAAATTATATCCACGGGTTATAGAGGATTTTGTGAGATTTCAACAGACATAGCGGAATTTCAAAGGATTTCTCTATAACATATAGCATTGTAAGGGATTTCGACAAATTTTAATGGCTTTCAAAAGATTGTAATATACTTTTAAGAATTTTAAGTGATTCTTAAAAATTCCTACGAAATTTAAAGATTTTGATACGTTTTTAAGGATTTTTAGAAGAATTTTATGGGTCTAGTAAGATTTTGCAATATTTCAGGAAATTACAAGGATTTAAAGATGTTTAAAGATTTTGAGGGATTTTGAAGATTTAAAAGGGTTCAATGAATTCACGGGATTTTGAAATGTTATAAAGGTATTCGAAGGATTTTTAGAATTTGTAATGGCTTTTAAAAGGTTTTAATGGATTTTAATATATTGAAATAGCTTTTAAGAGATTCCGAAAGATTCTCACGGGTTTTTAAAATATATCAGTGAATTTTAAAGCGTTTTAAATAATGTAAATATAGCTCGTAAGATTTCACGAATTTTCTATATTGATTGTAAAGGATTATAAGGGATTCATAGAGATTTCAAAGATTTTGAATGATTTTATAACATTTTAAGAGATTAAATGGGGTTTCGATAATTTCACGAGAAAAAAGATTCTAAATTATATCGACGGATTATAGAGGATTTATAGAAATTTCAAAAGACATGAGTATTTTAAATGGATTTGCGAATAATATAAAGGATTTTAAAGAGACTGAGTAATTTGAATAGCTTTGAATAGCTTGTATCATTTTTAAAGAAATTTCGTCTCTATATCATTTCACATGCGGCAAGTCTCTCTGCGACAAGTCACACCTGCAACATCACATATGAGGCATGTCTGATCTAAGGCATGTCACAACTGCGGCATCTTTAACTAACGGTTTCTCTACCACGCGGCATTTCTAACAGATGATATTGATGTTTTGGCGGCATGTCTGACCAGTGGCAAGTCTATAAAAATAACGAAACTTCGGCAAGTTTTCAAGGACTTATTGTCTCCCTGGCTTCAGCTCTCATCCGGAAAAATTGAAATATTATAACTGCGATTAGCATCCCAGGACTAATTATCACAACTGCGGGATCTCCTATCCGCGGCAAATCTCACAGAACTAATTTTCACATCTCTGGCCAGCATCCCGGGATGAATTTGCGTATCTGCGGCATCTTTCCCCGGCGGCATCTCTTACCAACGGCAAGTCCTCAGAGCGGCAAAACTCGTCCAAAAAATTTTCTTAATAGTTGGACAGATGGCAACACTGCGGCAAAGTCTCCCTCGAGGCATCTCTCGCTATTAAAATTTTCTGACTAGTTATAAACATGACTTAAATGCGGTGAGTCTCCTGAGCGCCATCAACCCCTCACAAAATTTTCTAAGTAGTTCCAAAGATGGCAAAATTGCGGCAAGTCTCCCCAGCGACATCTTTTGCTCAAGAAAATTTTAAAACTAGTAGTTAAGGTGGTTAAAGTGCGGCAAGTCTCCCTAGTGGCATATCTCCCTCGGGAAAATATTCTAAGTAGTTCCGAAGATGCCCCGATTGAGGCAAGTCTCCCCAGCGACATCTCTCGCTCAATTAAATTTCCTTAGTGTTTCTAAAGGAGGCAAAATTATGGCAAGTCTCCTTAGCGGCATCTCTTCCTCACGAAAATGTTCTATCTAGTTCCATGGATGGCAAAACTGCTGCAAGCCTCTCCATCGGCATCTCTTGCTCAAGAAAATTTTCTAACTAAACTCGGCGTCAAGAGTACGTGACCCTCGCTTTGATCGCTCGCAACTCGTTAAACAAAATCGCAGAAAATCCTAGTTAGGTACGAGTTCGAACAATAATTTTGCGATAGCGCTGTTGTAAAACGTGCAGACAATAGGATTTGGAGGCACTTTTTTAAGCTTCGACTTTCGAGGCTTCCTAAAACGAGCCGGACGCCTTAAGAAATCTGAAAATATTGACAGAGGCTCCTTAGGATATCTAGAATGCAACGCACTTTTCTAAATTTCGAAATATGAAATTATTACTTATTACAGATCGTTTTCCAAAAACATATCATCTCGGAAAAAAATAATTATGAGAAGTTGTTTTGTGCCTTAAAATGTGCAGTTGTGTAACGTGATTGAAGTACATAAGAATGAAAGTAGGGCAATACTTCGGGAAATAATCCTTTACAAATATTTCGGGTTCTAATGAGAGTAGCCACCCTATCAGAAGTGATAGAAAAGTAGTATCCATTTCACAACAATAGAGACTTTAGAAGGAAGAGCATACCGACGCCCTTCCTTTTTCCCTCTCAGCTGTTAACTTGCGGGTGAGCTAGTATCCCCTTCCTTCTGATATCCCCATTATTGTGAAATGAACACTTTTTCTAACACTTTTTATAGGGCGGCTACACTCATTAAATCCCGAAATATTCGTGAAGGAATATTTCGCGAAATAATCAACTAATTTTATTTTATTACATTGCATTTCAATTACGTTACAAAACTGCACATTTTAAGCCAAAAAACAACTTCCTATCATTATTTCTTTTAAAGATGATATGTTTGGGGATGACGATCTTCAATGAGTCGAAGCTTAAAAAAGTGTCTTCAAAACCTTGTGTCCGCACATTTTACATCAGCGCTATCGCAAAATTATTTTTCGAACGACAATATACATATCGTTTAAATCGGGAGACTTTAAGCTTTCACTTGTACCTAGCTAGAATTTTTATCTTTAGAAAATTTTCTTGTGTGAGAAATGCCGCTGGGGAGAATGGCCTCTGTTGAGAGATGTTGCAGACGTGGCAACCCAATGGGAAATTAACTACTGGCGCAATACTGTGCCAGTACTCGCAGCGTCGGCGCAATAATTACCACCAGTAATGGCGCAGTGCTGGCAGAACCTTGGAATGATAACTAATATCGGTACAGTTTTCAGTACTGCGTCAGTGCTGGCGGACAGTACTGGCAGTCAGTACTTGCGCAGTACTAGAAATGAAGATCAGACAGAGTTAAGCCGACGCTTGTTTAAATTTATAATTAAAAGAGGCCTGCATATGATGTGTTGACTATAATATCGCTTAAAGGATAGATTATCTTTATTTTTCGTATTAATTTCTATGCATCTAGAGAGGGTCTAGAAAGTCCTTGAAGTTTAGAAAACGCGCTCTTTGAGCAGAGTTTCTACGTGTTATTACAACAAATACAAAGCTGCAATTACTTTTTATTTTGGAAAATTAAACCTATTTTTCAATGAGTACGAAAATCATGGTTATTTTCTTATGAACAGCTTTTTGTAATGTAAACACAAATAACTTAGAATTCGGTAGAAAAAGTATTAAAATTAAAAAAATTAGTATTATGTATAATATATGCTTATATTTTGCATTGGGGACGCAAGCTATAATTTCCTTAGAATTCTTCAATTCAAACTATAAAGATTTATCATAGATAATACTAACATTCTAAAAAAATTGTAATTAATATTAGCAGAATCTTCAAAAATATAATTTATTCTAATTTTCATGAAGTTCTAACTCAAGCAATAACTATATTTTTTCAATTTTAGGCGAGATTGAAGTCGTGTCTTTATTAATGTATATATACATGTATATAATTAAAAAATTTTTATAGGGACAATCGCAGAAGTTCGCCGGGACCGGATGCTAATCTGAAAAATTGCACCCGATCCCAGCGAAATCGCGATAAAATTCCAGCCTTAACGACGTTTCACGACCGTGAGATAGGTGGTTACAGTCTCTGATGAAATCAATAGGCAGATCCAACAAAAGTCTCGTGCACCCTGAGAAAACGGAGCGATCCAAGGACGACCACCTTCTGCATTTTTCGCGCAAGTGTTTTAGCATATTGTTCAAACGCATGGATGCTTTTCAGGCCATTAACCTATGAAAGCTTCGCACTTTTAGGAGCGCCGATAATAAGGACGATTAATTTAACAGAATATTCCGGGGACAATCGTCGCAACTCCCTTACAAGGTCTCTATACCTCTCTTTCTTTTCATTGTCCTTGGATATGATGTTTGTGTCAGCTGGTGCTGACAATTTGATAACGAATATATTTCGCTTCTCGAAGTCAAGGAGAACTATGTAGGTCTAGATTGTGCAACAGGAACGATCGTCGAGAATATAAAGTTCCAGTATATGCGGCACTTCTCATTCTCGACAGTTGACTCTATTTCCTTAGGAAATCTATGATGCATCAGTACTCGTTCGCCAAAGCTTGACTAGGCGAGGGCATAACGAATTCACCCAGTACTGCGCAAGCACCGGTCCGCCAAGATTCCATTGGCAATTCAACCTGAGAGGCTTGTCTCAGGTGTGGGAGTTCTGGGAGATTTAGCGCAGTTTTGCCACTATAATGTAGACTTGCCAAATTTTCCACGGAGGAGAGATGCCACTGGCGAGAATTATCGCGGGTAGGAGGTGCTGCAGATGTAGCAATAAGTCCTAAGAGTCATGGCACAATTTGGCATTAAAAGTAAAATTCCGCGAGGGAGTTAAACCGCTAAGTATAGATGTCGCAGTTGTGACATGCCGTAGATGAGACATGCTGTTAGTTTCATTTACCGAAGAGAAACTTGCCGCACGTGTCATGATATAGACCCGAAATTTCAAGAGGTTTGAAAATATTCACACGGAATAAAAACTTTTTAAATTTCTAGGATGTGAAAGTTTCTGAATTTGTAGAGGTTCGAAATAAATCACTTCTCTATTTTAAAAAAATAAAAAGACTAGACATAAAATATGAAATGAATATATGAAAGCAAAATGGGGGTCCAAGAAGGATTCATCGAATACTTTAATAAGATTCATCGAATACGTATATTGTGTATACAAAACTAAATTTATATTACATTTAAATTATTTAGAAATTTTACTTTATTATTTATAAAAATAATCTTCAATGTTTTTGAAGAAACTGATTTAATATATAATTGTTTCAATGTTTGCTAAAAAATAAGAAAATTGTCTTAAAACGAAATTACTAAAATGACAGATGTGTTTTATCAGTATTACACTGTTGACAATTTTATTTTATAAAGGACCTCGCACAGAATACACTGAAAAAATTATACAGTCGTTTAAGTTAGAGCAAGGTTTAATGTATTCTTTAAGGTGTTCTGAACAAAAGGGCACCCAGGTAGAAGAGGGGGGAGGGAATTGATGTGAAGGATTTCTCTTACGATTCTGCAATTATCTTATCTAACTAATACAGCCTCTGTCCCCCACCCCTCCATAGTACCAATGTCTATTATTTGCGGATAGCCCCATAAATCGAGCCCCCACCCGGGTGTCTTTCCCCGGAACGCGAAGTTTCCTAGATTTTGCCCAACTGCATCCTATTTGGATTTATGCGGACAGTAGCATAAACCGGGGAGTGTCAGCATCACACCCCGAGCACGCAGAAACAACTATCGATACTATGGTGGGGTTGATTGAGGGGGGAGGGAGACTGTGTTGGTTTCATATAAGATAATTGCGGAATCGCAAAAGAAATCCTTTGCATGAACTCCCCCTCCCTCCTCCCCGTACCTGGGTGCCAAAAATGCTCATAAGAACTTTAGTTCAGGATACCTCAAAGAATACATTACATCTGGTTTTAACTCAAACGACTGTATAATTTTTTCAATGTATTTTGTGCGAGGTCCTTTGTATAAATACTTTAAATACAGTCATTTAGGTATTTTTTAACATTCGCACTGACAATCTCTTTTCTATAAATCGTTAGACTCTATTTTTTTTTAGTTTGGGGTATAACGAGACATTTGTCTCAGGATGCTTTCTGTCCTTGAACCAGAAAGTCGCCTTTTAAAATCGTGAATATATCCAGAAGAAAATTTTTAATTCTTATTCAATGTGATTAAGAATAATTTAAAAAAAAGAATTTCCATATTTTACTGGATTTGAGGAAAATTAAAAAAAAACAGTTTTTACCATTTTTAAATTGAGAATTTCTTGATTTTGATTAAATTAGTTATTTTAAACCGTTTAACAGTTAAATAGACTTTCAAAATTATTGAATTGAGATGTTAATTAAAGTTTTAGTTTTTTCAAAGGTGCAATCATTTCTCGGAAATATTCAAAATAAAAATATCAATAATTCCTTAATAATGAACATCAAATGCATTTTTGCTTTTTAATTAATATTAATTAATATTAGAACGCCAAAAAGGCCTCGAAATATGTTGGATCCTGGTATTATAAAATAGACTGATAAATAATAAAGAAACTAGGGTGAGAAGGTTTTGATGTTTCTTTGTTCTTCTCTCTCTTATCAGTTTTCGTATATCTATCTCTATTGAGCCGTTTTACAATATTATTTGAAAGCATATTTCTCCTATTTTAACTCTTTTTGTCCAATTATTTTGAAAAAACGGATACTCTTGAGTATTTGCATTTAAAAACAATTCTTTAAAAGCTAATACTTTTTTTTAAGCTTTCTTGTACAATTTTCTTGCTACTTAGTTGAAGTTGTTTTTCGTTATTGGATAGCGTTAAATAATTTTCTTTGAAAAAATGTCAATAATATTAAATTTACTTATTAAAGTGCTTAATTAATGGGTTATGTGAATGAAGTGACTTAATAAACCCTGTAAACGTTCTTTGTTTTGACAATTTCGAAGTTTAAAAATTCTGAACTTTTTAAATCATTTTTTTACCACTTGATCAGTAAGTTTTCGATTAATGGAATTTTTTATCGAGACAATGAAATTAATCAAGCATTTCAAAAATAAAAGTTTGCGATTGTGAGTAACAAAAGTCAATTTCCCTCTGCACAAATTAAATTTTCAAAATTTTCGCTATTTGTCCTATAAAACTGGACGACTAGGCACAGCTGTTTCGAAATTGTTACATTGGAAGAAAAAGCTCGGGACTAACCCAACATTTAGAAGATAGTTATTTTGGTGAAAATGTGAAAGACAACTGGTTTAGAGTTTCAATTCTCAAATTTGTAATAGAACAAGCAAAAATTTAATTCCTGTGGAAAGTTTTCGTTTTCGGAAATTATTATTTAAGTTAAAATAAAGCAATGCGCATGTAGAAAAATAAATATTTTTCCTTTAATTTAAGAATAAAATGTTTGGCTGTTATGTGACAATAAAATTTATTTGACTCATTTCTAATAGTAATTGACTTTTCATGTTCATTTCTAAATTGAGTTAATAATAATTTTAACCCGAACTTTGTTGTCTAGGAATACTCGTAAATGCTAGAAAAAATACATTATTCAAACATTTTTATTTTTTTTAATTTATTTATTTTTGCTGTTTTCCCAGAAATAAGTTTTTAAGGATATTCTAAAATGTTTTAATAAATTAAAATTGTTTAAAAATTTCTTTTATTTGACTGATTTTATGTGTATTTTATTGGTAATATAGACAAAACCTTTGGTATAATATTAGTCAAATAAAACAATATTAGAACAAAATTTTATTCTTTTTCTCGCTTAAATGCGAACTAAATTAATAAAAACCAATAAGAAAATTTAATTAATGTTTGTTATAATGTCTGCTGTTATATTTTTAATTCATAATTTATCTCGTTTTTTAAAATTTTACTATTTAGTTGAAACTGTAATTATTTAGTTGAAAATCCAACTATTTTGCCAAAAATTAACGTTTTTTTGGGTAAAAATTTAACTTCCTGGTTGAAAGTTGAACTACATTTGTAAAAATAAATTTTTTTGTTAAAAATTTATCTCTTTTTTTATTTGAAAGTTACTCTGTTTTGGTCAATATTTCAACTATTTTGTTAAAAAATTCCTCTTCTATGGTTGATTTTAACTGTGTTTTAGGACTTCCGTTTCCGGTATGAAAGTGTAAAGTAGCGGGAATTGTGGTTGCTGAGAGTTTCGATAATTGTGGTGAA
>JAAAKG020138549.1:0-12607 GCA_010014905.2 Druon quercuslanigerum
CATTCGGAATTGAAGTTGTCCATCTATCTACTTCAAACTTTCTTAGCTTTTATATTGATTTTATTTGTTTGTTTTACATCACATCTGTTGTCCAGCTGTTACTCACAGCATTTTAATTTTTTTTTAAATGTGACCTTTTTTTAGTATAATGGGAAAAAATTTTTTTGATCTACGGTTTCCCAATATATTATTTTATTTCCTAAAAAAAAAATGACCGACTTGTAAAGTTTTGGTATTGTACGTTGTGCTTCGACGAACATTATGTTTTGACTCCAAAAATTTGCGTCTAGGTAAAAATTGTGTTTTTTTACATTTAAATTATATATTTTTTTTCGCATGTATTTTTTTATTATTTGTAATTATTTATATCCTTCTGACAGATGTTTTTCTGAAGAAGGCCCACAGATAAGGCCGAAACGTTAATAAAAAGGAATTTTGGACAAATTTCTTTTTTTATTTATTTTTTCTACAATGGATCGTGAGACCAAAGAAATGGTAACTTTGTTTCCTTCTTACTTTTGAATAACGCATTTTGTCCTCTCTACTAACAAAAAACCACTCAAATCAGTAAAAAAAGTTTTTTAAGCCATTTTAATTTCTTTAAACATTTAGGGGTATTTTTATAAAGTAAAGTAGAACATCAAAATATTAAAATTTGTCGAAAACTTAGTGAGATAAAATGTTTCTCCTGCTTTTTTTAGGTAAAAAATATACTTCAACAAATACGTATTATTAAAATAAGTGTAAAATTGTTTTATTGTTTTCATTGATTAAATAACTCATAAAGTCTAGAAAATATGTTCATTTCGCGAGTTAACTGAAAAAACATATTTAAACGAATTAATATTGTTTAAACAATGGAATATTAGTTGACATATAACTGGATATTTTTAAATTTCCGATAATGATTACTTCGTTTAAAACACTTTTCAAAAGCTTCAATAAACCTAAATACTACGTAAAATTCAAATTTGTCACTTATGGGGTTTTCTTTGGGGACCCATAAGAATGGCATAAACTTATTCAACCTTAAAATTTATCATCAATTCTTATTCTCTCACGAATTCTGAACAGTTTACTGAAACACGGAATTATTTGTAACATATCATCGCGTTTCAATATTAGATTTACAGAGAGCTGACGTTTTCAAATGGTAAATCAATGGGAAACTTCATGGTCTTTGTGCCACCACAAAATTTCGAATGATCTCCAAATTTCATGAGATCGTCTTATTCGCATGTAACTTTGCAAAGTGGGTTTTTGCTACCCAGCCGATGCGTTCTGTAAATGTTACATAACAAAAATAGAACGTTTATACAAAACATTTTTACAATCGTATGCCATAACAATTACAGAACACAAAGGTCACACTGTTCTGTAACGCCGCCACTGCAAGGATACTCAACAATTCTGGAATTCTGTTGTTAACTAATATAGAACAGAGTGATAGAACTATTATGTCACTGGAATGTCATACGTGTTCCAAGAACGGAACATAAAGATCACACTGTTCTATAACGTTTTTAGTGTAGGGACACGTAACAGTTCTAGAATTCTGTTATGTAACTAATATACCGGGTGCCAAACAGTTCTGGACCCCCTGAATGTATTAAGGTGTGAGAGGAGCAGCTTTTGCACAAATTTCATGTTAATGGAAGTTGTGTGTATTCAAGAAGACCCATTTTATGGTGTCCTTTAATTTGACACTGTCCATGACCTTAAAGGTCGTTTCAAAGTCAAACTAAAAAAATGAAGCCCCCTTTCTTGAAATTGAAAATCTATAGTGCGCAAAATTTTAGGTTGAAAAATGTATTAGGGTCATATGTTTAATTTGACCTGGAAGATCACTCTAAGGTCATTAAAAGTTAAGCAAGGTCCGAGCACCTCTGAGGTCAGCAGCTTTTGAAGAAAATGCATATCAATGTAAGTTATTTGTTTCAACAAGGTGCATTCAATATTGATCTTGATTCTGACCTTTAAGGTCCTGTCTGATAAAAATTCCTCTTACCTCTCACGTTTCAGGTGGCTTGATTATCGTGAGGCCCCTTGCCTCTCGCGTTTCAAGGTGCTTGATTATCGTGAGTCCTCTTGCCTCTCATGTTTAGCAAGGGAAAATAGATGAATCTAACCTCTTCTCGGCTGATAGGTATAGGTATGTCAGCGAAGAAGAAATTTTTAGAAAATATTGTATTCACAAATTATTTTATAGCAGGCATTCACGTGTTCTGTAGGTTAGAGATTTTTTGTTTACATAGCATATCTGTTTGGAAAAATGTACATACTGAAAGAGAAATAATAACACTTCTTATGATGAAAGGCTGGCGTGCGGTGAGGTGATTATATGTGGATGTGAAAAAATCTTTTTAACCACACATTTAGGGCTGGCTTGAATCAAATTTTAAAAGCGACAGTTCTGCAAACTGCTCATTGGTTCGATGATACAGATAGTATAAAAGATTGACCTAGATTATGAACACCCAGGTCAGCAGGAAATAAAAATAAATCCTTGAATGTTCTATTATCATTTATTGAAGACCCATATAGCTCCATCCGTAGGATTTCTCAACACCATGATTTGAGTAATTTGTATGTTCATAACATAATAAAGAGAGCTAACTGCTATCTCTACAAAGCTAAGTTTATTAATAAGTTAAACAAGAATGATTTTGATCGTCGCATTGAGTTTTATGAAGATATGATGTCACGCGAAAATGAAAATCCCGACTTTCAATCCAATATAGCTTTCCGAAAGGTGATATTCTAAACAATTTTTTGTTGCTTACAGATCTGAAAATCTGATAAGAAGTAAAGAAATTTGAAAGCTTCTAAAGACGATGAACTTTGAAGCATAGCTTTTTATAGAAACAATAATAGGAAAAATCTGAAATAATTGTTCGTTTTTTGCAAATAAATATGCAACTGAACTATCTTCAGTTCTAATAAAGATAATAAAATGATTTAAATTTTAGGTAGTTAGTTGAAATATCGGTAATAATTTACAATTTTAAAGAAGTATATGCTTCTTGTTGTCTTTGTGGAAATGGTGATATTTGAAGTCAGTTTTTATATGGTAAATCCACTGCCAGTTGCTCGATCACAACTAGAGGAATGATATAAAATTGAATAGTCCCAAGATTCCCATCAAACCCAACTCCAACATGAACTGCGAATCTCAGTTTAAAAATTCAATGAAATTTCGAAGGCCGTGTTTGACATCAGCTATACGCAAAACTTTAGTTACGTCCTGGACGCCATCGACATGAAGATAGATGAATATCTTCGAGCTGAAAACTAGATCCTTAAAGCTGAACACTCAGCAAGGAGAGGTGAACTACATCCATTACTCTTAACATCAGACCAACTTGATCTATATTCCGTGACGTTCAGGACCGTGCACATAAGGTCAGCTTTCTAGTTAGCGGTCTCCACGTGCATCTTGTAGAAGTCGCTCAAGCGGCAACAGTCCCGATTATCAGCAAGAACAGGATACTTAAAGTTATAATGGACATCAAATCCTTTTGAGGTATGGTATACGACGAGAATACATTATACGATCACCATACTTTATCATACGAACAGCGGCAACCTACATCACAGTTGAGGACACAAAGCATACCTACATGCTCTTAACCCAATAAGAAATCCAGAAATGTAAGGCCCTGAGGGATTACATACTCTGCTTATGGTTATTTCCAATCTACGAGGCTTCTTCACCAAAACTGCGGTATGCAGTTGGTAATTAACGCAACTATGGTAGCCTTTCAGCTACGCTTTTAGAAAGCCATACCATCTATTAGCGGTTGGATATACTTCACCCCAACGAATCTTTTAGTAGAGCTCATCTGCACAGTGAGGGCCTCCAACCCAATACTACTGTACGGATTACAGCTAATTAGAATTTCTCTAGGCTGTGCAGTACCAAGTTCCCAAGTGTCACGAGTTGGATTATAATTAGCAACGGGTACCATAATAACCATGTATCAACCTTCAATACACTTGTATTTAGTTAAAGCATACACTAAATTGAGAGATATCGAACCTTTGGCCTTCCCAGAGTTCACATCAGCCCAAGTTTTGACCAATGATCTATATCCAAATTCGTTTCAAGAAGTTAAGAAGACGTTGGAGCAATTAGAACAACAACTATATGACTTAAACCCACAAGGAAGAGACAGAACTAAGAATATTAACATTAACCATAATCATGTACATATGTCATGCTATAATATGAGGATTATGGATTGCCTATCGGACCCTGCTGTCTTATTATAGGGGCAGAAGCGAATGCGGTCCCAATAAAGAGTGAACAGTGTGAAGTATGTAAAGTACGTGCGCATGCTAAGCATGCAAGAATGGAAGCAGTGATATATTGTGAAAAATATTAATATTTAGGTTCCAAAAACTTTCTGTGGAAATGAGTTCATAGTAGCGTATCAAAATTTACTTGACTTCAAATGCCAACCTCGGGAATTCCTTACTCGATATTAAATATTTTGACTTAATTAGGCTATCAAACCTTGTTTCATTTCCTGCTGTTTGAATTTAAGACGGGTGGACCACCAACCGCAAAAATTGAGTTGTCAGATTCTACGAACAATAGTGCTGGAAAGCACAGGATCATGCGGCCACGGAGAATCTGCACGTTGACAGGTGTCAGAGCAACCCCTGTGAATAGCAGCGTACAGCGCACGACCAGTGTCGAGTCGCGAAACTCGGACATCGACGATGCGCCACCCCGTTGCAGAAAAACTAACTGGCAACTGTCTCGATGGACGGAAGAAGGTAGATTAACAAAAATTGTAGGAATGAGCCGCGGAGCACGACAGTTGGTAGGTATGCTTCTTCAGTAATTCCTAGTTTTTCTTTTTCTAAAGTAGTAATTTCTCGCTTTTAACGTCGTGTGTCGAAGTGGTAGATACACGCCGTTACAGCTTGTTCATTGCTGACCTCAGTTAAGGTCACTGTGTCGAAAGAAAATGGTTGTCGAACTTATCAAATCCGTACGGTAAAAATGTATCTGTATTTGGACCAGCATGAACCCCCGCTCGTTCGGTATTTTAATTAATTAAAAATCTGAGATAGTCTTTCTGTTGAGTATATGAGTGGTCACCTGAATCGTTACAGTTAAAAGTTGCCGATGTAGTAAATGGCTTTGTTCAGGCTATAGGCACGGATACTTGTGTTATTTATAGGCTCACTCTTCAATATATAATCATTTCACAACCTCATTCTAAATTATATGTCATTTATGATTGAAATCAATTTATTTAATTGTATTTAACCTACACCCTCATGCGTGCGTCACATCTTACTTCTCCACTCTATCGGGGTAGTCGGAGCAGTTTGATGGTAAGAACTCATGTCTCATTGGTATTAAGTGTTTGATAGTTTGACTAGGAAAACTATTTAAAGTCATACATATAAATCTCTGAAAATAAATAATTGAGGAACAATTTAGAAAGAAGTAGCAAGGCTGAATGAATTGGAATTTTACAAGTTCTAATCCTAAAGAAAATCAAATGGAATTTTAAAATATTGGAAACAAGAAAATTTACATAATTCAATTGGCGAATTTTTCACGCATACTTGGTGTACTGGAAATACAATGAATTTAAAAGTCAAATAATTATTAACAATGGCATTTTCAGTGCAACTGTTTGGATAAGTTTGTTGATGTGGTTGTTGACAACGCGGGTGAGAGAAATTTGATGGTTCACCAAATTTTGCAGAATGCCAACTATCTGAAGCAAATGCAGCAATCTGAAATAACACACGTTTTGGATCTGCCACTTAATCACATTCGATTTTTGGGTGTTTGTAACCTTTAGGTAACTTTAGAAAGTAGAACAGTACACTTAGAATTCCACGATAATAATTATGGGTCATGTGTGGATTGTTTGTTTATCCTATTTGCTGTCACAAGGATTAACAAACATTAAATTTAATTAGATGTGATTTCTTTTGACATTTGGAAATTTTCTGTGTCCCACTGAACTGCTTATTTTAAATTTGAATGTCGGACGTACTGCGTGTCATGGGGAGGCATTGGGTCCCTTGAGTCACATCTTCATCCGTCATTTTCCGGGGCTACTAGCTTTCATACTTTCGTCACTAGTACGTCCTCCGTGTTCTTTTATACACGGCCTGTGATGAAATCGACTACTTTCACGAGTGCCGAAAACTTTTTAATACGGGTGGAGAAGGGGCAATCAGTCTTAAGCCTTACGGATGAGGAACTAAAGTAAACTTCAATTTAATTGAATTTCAATCAATCCACTTTAACTTTCGAAGCACGGATGGAGACCTCCCCACCTTTAGTCGCTGAATTGAATTTGGGAACTCCTTTTCCTACTCATTTTTCAAAATCGCTCTCTCCTTCTAAATCAAATCTATCATTGATTGTTAGAATTACCAAACTCTCAGGTATTTACGGGACGAAGAGGCTACTCAATAAAAATGCTGATGAAACTAAAAATGATCGTCTATCAGGGATTAGTAACAACTTGAGATCCTATGTTAGTATAGAGATAGGAAGTACTAAAATCTTTTTCTTGGTAGACACGGGTTCATTGAGAACTTATCTGGGATCAGAAAGTTACAAATAATCGGGTCGGATAGTTTTAAGGTCGATCATTTAAAGGCAGGCGCTGTCATAATGGCTAATGGAACTATTGAGTTTATAATTGCTGAGGCGTGTCTGCCGGCTACTTTTTCAGGAAACACCAATTCAATAAATTCAAAAATCATACCTGGGCTAACTGATACTCGCGTACTAGGCATGGATTTTACCGAAAAGTTCGGTTTCGTTCTCGATTTGCGTGATAAGCCAATCATAAAATTTACTTTCGGTCCCGCGGACGAGAGCGACATTGGCACTTGCAAATGCATTGTATTGCTGGATGAAGCGGAGAAATTTCGGTTATACAAGTTTTTGAAGGGTGTAAAAAACTGAAACCCGATAAGTTTCCAGCCGCGAAGTTTGTCGAACATATAATCGATACGCAAGGGAGCCCTCCGATTCGTCAGATGAATGATCTTATGTCACCTAAAATGTGTGACGCGTTGATAGAAGAATCGAATCTTTTAATTAAGCAGGATTTAATTGAGCCCTAAAATAGCGAGTGGTGCAGCCCGGTGGTGATGGTCCGTAAGCAGGACGGTACCGCTTAAATTCTGCTGAATGCATCTCAATCATAAATGTGAATAAGACTTTTCACCAAATTTTCGTAATTGAAGATAGTAAGCCTATCACGGCTCTTACTATCCCAGAAAAGGGCTGTATCAATTTAAACGCATGCCATACAATGTCAGGGACGGTTTTTAGCAATTTCAGGACGGGTTTGTTACGGCAATGAACAAAGGTAGACAACGATTACGCCTACTCTAAGAACGACTTTTAATTTTCCCTTCAGTGCTGATATTAGTTGATATTATCTCTTAACAAATACTCTTCATTAACAAAATTTATACAAGGTTCAAGAAGGAGATAATCAATAATAACTATGGTTTCCATCCTCAATGGATCAGTGAATTGATGCTTATCACCAAGGCATATTTGGGTCATTGCAAACTCTTTTAGAAATTTAAGTCAAACAATTAATTTACAAAAAGAGAATCCGGTAAATAAACCTTCACCTTAAACATTCACGTAACACCTTTAACATAAACTGTATACATATACTATTTATTTAAATAATAAATGATCAAATCCTTATTTCATCCTAAAGGGAAACAAGCCATTAGAAAAACTGATCAATTTGTTTGATCCTATGAATATCGAGGGTATAGAATTTATTTTTGCTTCTGAATGTTCAATTTGATTTAATTTATTTAACTAAATTAGATCAATCGTCTCTAACGTAAACTATGGAGTTTTCAACTATAGATAATTGTAAAACACCAATTTTTGGGCTTCAAAACCTGATAATAAAACTAACCGTGCCTGACTCGAAAAAAATAAATATACATCATACGGCAAGGGATTATTATTGTTTACTAAATATAAATTTACTTAGACTCCAATCTTCCTGCATAGCAAAAGTGCACAGTGCAAGTGTCCGGCAAAATTGCTTACTCTTCAATATTTATCAATCAGAATTTTTTAGTAATGTAAAAAACGTCCGGTCTTTGTTCCCACAATTGCTAGGCAAAGGCCAAATGCAACTTCAGCAATAAACACTTTTCAAGGAGTATTTACAAACTTTTTGGGAGGTTAAATAAAATAAACGTGCATTAGCCTTAACGCGTAAATTAATCACCTCAAAAATTAATTTTCCGTTGTAAAAATCTCACCTGTTCTTGGAAATTTGTCTGTGGGTGAATAAATAATTAAATGTGAATGAAAACTTAGTGCACAATGAAACGGTTGGAAGGACATAAATTTCGGGAACTTGTGCTGGTTGGCGATACTTCGCGAGATTAGGAAAGGGAAAGAGAAGGTGTTACATAAAAATTACGTCAGGCATAATTCATTTGACTTAAATGTCTTTCTCTCGTTGAATCCCTCGCATCACGGTGTATTTTTTTAATGTACCACCACAAGTCCGAATTGCTTAATTTTAAAATGCGCTCGTAAATGGTCCTCAACAAGTTGCCGCAGAGTTAAGGTCATTGTAAGTATAGAACTGTCCTCAAATAAATGACGTATTAAAGCATAAAAATGAGCTGAAATTTAAGTTTAATGAACACCTAGATACTCTCCTTAATATTCAAAATAACCGAGAAATAACGGGGAATTCGAAGAAGTGGAAAAAATCAACGATCCCACATAAATATAAGCCAACAAAGTCTCACTCTAGTGGACTGTATGGTACTTTCGACGCATCATTTATTAATAATAATACTGATATGTAACAATTGCATCAATAAAATGAAATATTAAATATTTCTTTTGAAAGAAGCATTATGATTGGATGACTACTGCCCTTTAAAAGTTTAAAACGGGCACTTTGAAGAGATGTCAGGTATAAAAACCTAAAGTTTAGGTACTGTTAAACGAACAGAACTGAAGCAATACTTAAAACAAATGGAGAAAGTGCCGTTTGAGAGTCATCTATGTGCTTCTCAACTGGCAGGGTAGAGTGAAAATATTCAACATTCAGGTGCGGTGTCATGCTAATAAGTGAAACACAATTTGAATAAAAAAAAATGAATTAAAATGCCTGAAAATAGTATATAAATGAGACTGGACTCCTTATGTCCGAATTTGTTTTTTTTTAATATACTAATTTAATGATTTTCCAGTATATTATGCTACATATTAAAACAAGAAATTTTAACTTTACATAAATTACTTTCCATCCAATCTATTCGTCGCACAATCAGAGTCATTCAAAATACTGCTTAACCAATTAATGGAAATATGAAATACATTGAAACTCAATGGACACATCCTCCTAAATTCTTTTAATGCATTTCTAATTAGTCTACAAAAATATGTATTAACCTATAATCGTATATCATATAATATTAAAATCTTACCCAAGTAAACATTGAGAAAAATGAAAATGCGATCGCTCCTTGTACGTTGTTAACTCCAGCACCATTCAGAGGACTTTCTGATTTGTTCCACGCATTAGTTAGGTAACAAAATCCGATAAAGTATAAGAATGCCCAAAGCCCGGAAAAACTGGAATAAAAAATACATAATGGATAATATTAGTATATAATATACAGTGTCTCGATTTTTATGTTTGAAAAATTAATTTGTAATACAGAAGCATTTCGACGCTGTAGCAAACTCCTTGAAGTTAGTACAAATTAAAATAGGCTATCTCTTTTATCTAAGTGCCAAATGATCCACGAGATGGAGTTGTAAATATGTGTTTCAAATTTTATATTCGGCATCTTCGTACAGGTAAATGTTTCAGAGAGTCAGAACTAAGAAACTCCCGCAAACAGTTTAGAAATTCTCGCTTGTTTATTCATAGCTGAATAAAGCATTTCGTTCTTTGAGCAAGGATAAATTGTTGTTTCTTTTTGTGTTCTCCTGATATAACATATTCTCTAACATAAAATGTTATGTTCCCAGGGTATGTGTAGTGATCTGTACATTGTTTTATTTTCTACACTTGTGCATGTATGTGAACGTGCTTTTTGGTACAAAGTCAAAAAACATAACGGAAGAAGATCGGTACAAAATTTCGCTATTTAATAGCTCGAACTTCAGTAACTGGAAGTTTCTTATGGAAATGCTGCTGGATTGGCGTGATTAACTCCACCACGTGCAACAGCCTTATACGAACATAGTTACTGTGAAAGAACGAGACACAACTGGCCAGCAAGCTGAGAAACAACAGAGCCTAGAAAGTCTTATAAAGAAAGACCAAAAGTGAAAATCTCTAATTGTGCGACGAATAGCGGACAGTAACTTGAAATAAGCCAAAGACAAGGATAGGGCATTCGAGATTCCGAGAGCCACTTCCTTCAGAAGATGTTAAGGGAGTACGGCGTTGGGGTGACGACTATGGAAACGTAACCGACGGAAAGTTCAAATTAGCGTTCGCTGAAAACTATCTGCCAGATAAAGAGTCGAAACGGAAAGGAACGGGAATCAAAATTGGTACAAAAAACTCAATTGCGTACTGCTTTCACAGCATGAGCGTGGGTCGGTTTGGTGAAATCGGGAACTCGCGTAAAAAAGTGGGTGCAATCTATTTCTTAGAATTTCTGGTATTGCCTTGAGAATTGATAAGATTTCTTCACGCTGTTTTCTCCTCAATAAAAAGGGGGGCTCAAGCTCATTCTCATTGCGCGCAAAGCAATTCACACCTAGATCTAACGTGCTCTTTAGGAGAAAGAATGTCCGCAACTTTTTATTATTTGGACTTTTAATATTAATTGGACACTTGAAAATCCCAATATTTAACATGGGAAAATGGTGGATTTTCGATAAATTGCACTGATTTTTCAGCCTTTGTTCGAAAGTGGCCAAATTTTTTAGGCATTGAAGAAGAGTCTCTACGGAAGAAAACAACATCAATAAATCTTATTCTTACACCCACCCCCTTGAATCTAACCCAATATTTAAAAAAAAACTACATTTTTACGCATTATTGTTAATTTTCAGCATTTTTTTCCTCTTCTTTTGAATAACAAATAAATAGTAATAGAAAATTTGTAAAATGTGTTAAAAATTATCTGAATGTAATGTAATAATTGATCCTCATTTGGAGTCCTGCATTTTTTAGAAAAACATTTTGTGATTATTCAAGCAATTACTTGTTGTTTGTTTCCTAAATTTCAAAAATCGAGTCAGAGATGTCCACTTCTTTCTCAGCTCCTATGCTACCTATTATTACATACTTACATAACTCTTCTCGTCTCTCTTCCAACTCAATGAAACCGTCCTAAAAAAAAAAGGTTATTTGGAAAGTATACATTGTAATGAATTTAGATCAATTTCACTGTATAAGGTAAGACTGATTCACATAGCCTTACTGATGAATCCAGTCGGGTATACAACATAAAAAAATCTAATTTATATTATTAATTAAAAATAAATTAATATTTTTTAAATTCATTGCAGAATACAAAACAAACCAATACGATCGACCCTAATGTCAATTAAAAAATCGTATTTACTGTTACAATAGTTGGATCAACTGAAAAACAATATCTTTCAAAAAGACAGCAAAGATATTATCTAACTATATCCAAAAATGAGTGCCTCTTCATATTTGGAAAAACTTTAAATCATAAACTTCCTTCCTTCCAGTTCTATAAAAATCACAACAATAAAAAAATGTCCCTCTCTGAAATGAATAAAAAATTGAAAATCAACACGTCCTCTCTTCCGACGCAATAAAAAAAATATTTTTTTAAATTATCATCTTCTAATTTAACAAATATTGAAATTCTCTGATTTCAAGGTTGATAAAAATGTTAAAAATACCTAAAAAAATCTAAAAAAAATTCCTCTTGCAATTGGAAAGAAATTAAATACCAAAATTAATTTTCTTTTTTTCAATTTTGGTCGTTTTAAGTTAATAATTGTCAATTATTACCGAACGTTACAATAACATGAATATATTAATTTAAAGTTATGTTTACTTTAAAACCAACATTGAATTGTTTATTTTAAACCGGTTTGGAATCGTATTGTAAAATAATTATTGAATAATTTTTTCAACTCGAACTACAGTTTACTTTTAAAATGCATTAATTAATTCATATTGATTTATTTTTAAATCCTTTTAATTACGAATTCACGTTCAAAACTGAAAACATTAAATGGAAAAATTCTAAGTAAAGTATAATAGATGATTCTTTTCAAATTTGTGAAATTTCTTGTTGAAAAATAAAAAAACCTGAAACTCCAGAAATGTCGCTTCATACAAAAAATATTTTTTTAAATTAATTCTTTCGATTTCTGTATCTATAGGTATGCGAAATTGATAAGTCGCTGCATAAATTCACTTCCTTATTACTTTTATTTCGTAAATATATATATATATATTCAATTAAAATATTTGTCATAAGGGCAACCGCAGGATTACGCCGGGATCGGGTGCTAATCTGAACATTTGCAGCCGATCCCAACGAAATCGCGGTAAAATTTCAGCCATAACCACGTCTCACTACCATGAGATAGGTGGTTACAGTCTGT
>JAAAKG020138550.1:0-12607 GCA_010014905.2 Druon quercuslanigerum
AATATAAATATGAGCATCTCAGAAGAGCATTCCGAAAACATATTTAAGCATTAAGAAAACACGAGAATATTCTTTAGAAACACTTTTTCCTGAATTCTTTAATAACGAATTATTCATTTATTACTTAATTGAGAACAATGCCCATCTTTTATACTCTAATATACACCTTGATGTTCATAAGAGTGGACTAAAATTTTTTGTTTCAAGAGGCCTAAATTATTATTTGGCTAGGCTAATCATTTAAATTAGTAAATTACTTTCTACTAATGTCCTTTTCTACTCAATATACCTAGAATTTAATTTCCTCTCAATTTCCGCAACTAAAAGATTTTGTCATTGATAAAAACAAATCTAGGCGGGGAAAAAAAACATTCGCAAAAACCTGCAGCTAAAGCAGTGTCCGCCATATGTAAACCTACAAGCGCTGTATTTTTATGGCAGAAAGGATGAAACTTTACTCATGGAAGAAACAGCAGATGGGATTAGTGCGGCATGGCTATGATCAAGACAGGATTAAGGATTTCATGGAGCCAAAAGAAGATGAAGTCAGTAAAAATACCAACTTAAAATATAATGAGTAAGCTTTATTGGTACTCCTAACGTTGTTAAGACAAGCGGGTCGGAACCTGTAGCAGCCTGTTTTCCGGGCACCCTCTCAAAGCAGCTTCCAGATGACAGTAGGTCTGCTAAATGTGCTGGACCTCTCCTAGAATGGGAAATCACTTGCACAGATTCCCTCTGTCACACAGATTCTGTCTGCTGGAAAATGTAGCCTTGAATTTGCAACTAAAGATTCTGTTGGCGTAATCAAATGGCAGAAGTGTAGAATAAACGAAACTCCACTGAAAATGCATTTCAGTCAATATTAGCTGAGTCAATTTCTGCCGGAAGATGTGTCGCATATATGTTGAAGGATGATATCTTCTACCTGGCATGTCACATCCAAGCTGTTAAAACGTTTATCAAAGATGGAAGACGTGTAAAATATATATGCGCTTCCGCTTAACGTATGTTTTTAGGTCTGTAACTTAAATTATTATTATTATTATTATTATTATTATTATTATTATTATTATTATTACGCCATTATGCCAATTCCCTTTCGGGGAGGCGTGACTCATTCGGTGGGGAAGGCAGTAGTGTGAGTTTTCCCATTTCGGTCCATTAGTATACAAGGTCATTTGTTTCAGGCGTCATTCACTCTACTGACACTCTTTTTAATAACTATTTGACGTCATACTTTACTGTCCTGACATACTTCTGTAGCTACTTTCATGTCTATGAATTTTTTCATGCAGGTACTTCTTCTTCGTCGACAAGAGTCATTTTTAAACGCTTGTCCATAACTAATGCAAATAGACATTAAGACATAACGTATCCTTGTCTAACGCCTTACGTAATATCAAAACAGTCACTCCTGGGATATACTGGTGTCCAGTAGAAACTTTTTGGACATAAGGGCTTCCGACAATAAAAACAGCTCACCCTAATCGTCATTCATAATTCTAATATTGAATATAATATGATATAATATAATATTATTGAAATTTTTAGAGATTTGTTTTGGCTTTCCGCATATAAAAAACTGAAATACTTTTAAACACGCAAATAATTTTAAACAAAATAATACAAAAACGTTTTAAAAAATTGTTAGGCTTTATTGAACCATGAAACGAACATCTTGAAAGAAGCATCCGTCTCCGAGAAAACCTTTGTCAAAGTTACAGTGTGTCCCCATAAACTCTGATTGGCATATATGTAAAGGTACTTAACGTTTTTATTTTAAAATTTAAAAAAGCAAGAAAGTACTTTCAAGCTGTTGGTTAGCCTTATTGAATCGCCAAGAGAGCACAATAAAAAATATAACCATATGCGAGAAAATCCTGGTCAGATATCAACAAGCACCAAAAAGCTTCAATTATGACTCAAAAAAGTTGTGTAACTTTTTAATTATTTAGTCTGGGAGAAAGACAAGATTACACTTTTGATCTATTGCGTGGCTTTATTGAATCAAAAAAAGAGCGCTCCACAAAATATAACCATGCGCGAGAAGGACCTCGTCAAAGATCAGCGCGCACTAGAAAGCCTCAATGTTGACACATAACAAGTAACTTTTGTAGCAACTATTTCCTTTGAAGAATTATTCATTTTTAACGGACAAAATAAAAAAAAGCATCGACAGGTGCCCTGAAAAGCGACGACGCCGCGGTGACGCTACACGATGAAGCATGGCACTTAGACCAGCAAGTATCGTTGCACTCACGCCCCTTTGCACTTACTTTTTTTCCTATAACTACTTTCGGATGCAACTGGACCAAAATCTTCTACAGAGAAACCAGTTAGAGGGAAGTCAATAATTTAAGCCAATAAACCGATTTTCGAAAATTTGGCACTCACGCTCGTATTAAGTGTGGCCCTTCAATTTTTCTGAGATAATTCCTGCATAAGTATACTTTACTTTAAAATCAGTTTATCATGCACAAGAAAGAGATCTAACGATATTCCTTAAAAGCGATTTTTCCTCTTTTTTACACCATGATGGATATATTACCTAACCGAGTTTGTATACCTGACCTTTTTGCGAATTTTCTGAGTTTTTAGTGAAAATTTTTTACTGAGATGTTTCCCTCGAACCACTTGATCACGTGGTAATAACAAATAAGTCAATGGTTTTGTTGCCTTGATCGGGCAGGTCAGTCTATAAACGAGTGTGGTGGTGCCGGTATTCAGAGTGCAATATTATTTCGATATACAGTTTGCCTAGGTCTGATTCTGGTCATTTACATTGGTTTTCCAAAAAATAAAATGATTTATGATCACCGATTTTCAGAACTCGACGATACATATTATCATCCAAATTTAACAATAACTTGTATGCACACGTTTATTTTTTAAAAGTGATCATATTCAGCGTAACCATGCCTGTTTATCCTCTTGGCTAGTGCTTTCCCAAATCTCAACTTGATTCGAAAACTTGAATGCTTTACAAAATCACAGTGAAAATGATAGTTTTCAGATAGCTCGAATGTATGATCAAAAGAAAAAAGGCAGTAACAAGTACACTAATCATAATGGTCAATGTGCACCGTCAACGTAAATGTAGCAGAAGTCCTTAAAAAAGAGCTTTTGCGGTTACAAGTAGAACTCCAGGGCTTATTTTCGAACTTTAAAGTAAAAGCGCCACATCCATGTTATGTAGATAGCAGCAAATCATACTTGACGGCAGTCAAAACCTGTACCTTTTGTCAATAAATCGTTAATGTTTCCCTTAGTGATAGAATTCTATAGAACTGTCGTTAAAAGACTATTTTTTGCGGGTGATCCACAAGTGAGAAACGTTTTAATGTGCATTAAGATAGCACCTCCACAAACGAAATTCCCCAATTTCTTTGTAAAAACTCAAATTTAGGAAAAACAAAGAACTAAAAAAAAAAAACTACCTTGTCTAAATCACAATCTGCAAAACGCAAAATGCACCAGATTTTGGGCTCTCGAACCCAAAACACAAAAAATGTTTAAAATGATCGCTATATACAAAAAAACCAGTCCCATCAGTATAGGCTTAAACCTGAAAAAGAGAAAGTTGTGTTGTTTCTTTCTTGGGATCTAAAATTCTTGAGTTTCTATGGGCAAAAATCGCTTCTATATCTAAGAAATCAAACACCTATCTAAAAACACGAATGATAATTTTTAATTAGCCCATAAATACTGACAGTGTACAAGAAGTTTGGTCTTTGTTGCAAAGCTCTGGAGCCCAAAAGCGGTTTTGGTATTTTTAAAGAGCCCAAAAATCAGAGATTCTAGGAAAAAAGTAAAATTCTAAATAATAATATTTTTTAACAGCCATATGTGACTGGTAACAAGGGGATGCTTTTTAACGTCAAGGATTGGAGGTCAAAAACCCGTATCTGAATTTTTCAGAGTCCAAAAATCCGTGATCCTATTTACACTGTATAATTTTAAAAAAGATTATTTGAAAAAAATATATAAGCCTACTAAGAGGGGAATGATTTACTGCTATGACCTGAAGCCTATAAATCGGTTTTCCTTTTTTTAAAGAGGTCAAAAGTCAGTGATTTTATTTACACTCTGAAATTCTAAAAAGACTATTTTTTGAGATATTTATATGATCCTGGTAACAAGGAGCCATTTTTTAACGCTATGGGCTGTAGTCCAAAACACGGTGTCTGTATTTTTAAAGACCCCAAAAATCAGTAATCCTATTTACACTATGAAATTCTGAAAAAAATATTTTTGACAATGTCATATGTCACGGGTGACAAAGAGCTGCTTTATTATTCTATGTGCTAGAGCTGAAATAACAGTGTCAGTATTTTTGAAGAGACCAAAAATTAGTATTCCTATTTACACTGTGAAATTCTGAAAAGACTATTTTTTGACAAAGTCATCTGTGACGGGCAACAGGGGGCTACTTTTAAAATGCTATGGACTAGAGCCCACAAACCGGTATCTGTATTTTCAAAGAGCCAAAACATCAGTAATTCTATTTACACTGTTCAATTCTGAAAAAGAGAATTTTTTGAAAAAGTTATATGAGCCTAGGAAAAAGGACATGTTTTAACGCCAAGTGCTAAAGCACAAAAATCGGCGTTGGTATTTTCCAGTAGCCTGAACATCAGTAATAATGGGATGTTTTTTTACGTCAAGGATTAAAGCCTTAAAGGACTAAAAACGGTTTGTGTATTTTTACAGAGGCCAAAGATCATTGATCTTCTTGAGATTTTAAGGTCCTGAAGATGATTATTTTTTTAAAGTCAAATGAGCCTGGTAACAAGGGGCTATTTTTAACGCTATTTGCTGGAGTCCATAAATCGGTGTAGCAACTTTTGCAGAGCCCAAAAGTCAGTAATCCTACTTACACTGTTGAAATCTAAAAGAAAATATTTTTTGAAAAAGTCATATGTGACTGGTAACAAGGGGATATTTTTTAAGGCTATAGACTGGAGCTTAAAAAAAGTATCTGTATTTTTAAACAGCTTAAACATCACTAATCCTATTTAGGTGTTCAATTTTTAAACAATATTATTCTTTGACAATGTCATATGTGACTGGTAAGAAGGGGCTGTGTTTTAACAAAAAGGGTTGGAGCCCAAAAATCTGGGTTGGCCATCCTTAAAGAGCCCAAAAATCAAAAACTCTATTTTTAGTGTTCAATTATGAAAAAGATTATTTTTTTACAGTGATTTGCAACGCAAAATTCTAAAAAAATGTTAGTCTTTTAACAAATTCTGATACAAAGAAATTGTGGAACTTCGTTAGTGAAGGTAATAGCTTCATGGAGTGGAAAGAATGTGTAGATTGTTTGAATAAGAAACTAACTCCAAGACACATAGGAAGTCTTAGAAAAGTATGTTGAAAATTAATGTACAAAAAGAGTTCAGTGGAGTGAATAGTGCCAGAAACAAAAGACTTTGGTTGTGCATTGGCCAGAGTGGACAGCTGCGCATGATAAATTTGTAAGGCTTTTTGCTTGGGATGAATTCTAGAGAGCTCGACACGTATATAAAATAATAAAAAATACGTTTTCTAATTTTTATTTAAAATCATAAATATGCCCCAATTCACTTAAAAATTCAGTCCTTCTCTTCAAAATTAGCTATAGAATACAAAAGACTAATGACGTTTCAAATATCACCCCCATAAGTGTGTTTCATAGAGTCCCAGAAATTCCCCAGAAGGGCAACAAATAACAAGTAAATGAAATCATTTCTAAACAATCTTTTTCTGTTTTGTAAATAAAATTTTTTTGTAATCAAATCGATATTTAAAATATTTTCCAAAGTTACTATTTAGATCATTCTAAACGTAAATTTTTATTGGAGTGGTTACTGAGAGTTGTTTCATTTAAATTACTCATGACACGACAGTTTCGCAATAATTTGAATAACTAATCATGATTCACATATATAAAGAGACGAAAGATAGCATGAGAGGAGTGGAGGAAATTTTAGAGCGTTTTGAATGGATGGAGGGTTGAGGTTAGGGTGTCCGCTTAGCCAAACGCTTTTTGCGATTTTACTAGTGGATATAGAAAGTGAGCTAGCAGGTAGGAGTAGTTAGAGTAGGAGGGGTTAGAATTCATTAACTATATCATTTATGCAGAAATATAATAACTTTAACGATTTTAGAAGAAAAAGTCTTTGAACAAATAAAAAATTTTTAAACAATAAATTATGTGTAAATTAAAATTTTTTTTATTCTCGTGGCAAAAAAACACATCTAGACAAAGAATAATGAATAGGGCGCCGTATGAAGCTGTGTTAAAACTAATAAACGTAGGTTTAGAAAAGAAATCATTTTTCTAAAGATGTAGTGGACAACTTGGTCACCGAAGAAGACCTAGAAGGCGCATTTGCACAGCAAAATAGAACAGAGTTAAATGAAAACGTATTACCACCAAAGGAACTTGATATCATTATATTTCTCGATATATGTCGGTATCGGGTTTTAATGATAAAGAAGACAGCGACAAAATCGATATGTTAATTTATGTAATGGGTGAAAAAAGTTAAGATAATTTCTTTCAGTTTCCGGAACCAGTGCCTCAAACATACGAACAAACTCTCTGAGCGTTTGAGGACTATTTTATTCGGCATAGGAACGTAATGTTCGAACGCTTCAAGTTCAACTCGCGAGTGCAAGATGCCGGCGAGTCTGTGGATTCGTTCATCATTGACGTTCATACCTTAGCTGAACAATGCAAATTCGGTCTTTTTTAGGATGAACTCGTACGTGATCGTATTGTCGTTGGCAAGCTCGATGCAAAGTTAAGTGAAAGAATACAACTCAAACAAAACCTAAATCTAAAAGAGACGGTCACGGCGGCAAAGCAAGCTGAAATTCAACATAAAGAAAATCAAATTACTCGAGACAAAGCTCGACGCGGATATTGTTCTGTCTGCTCGATTAATAGAAACGCCAACCAAGGAAAATGGAAGGGCACTCAGCACGGTGGTTTCAACGGCAAGCAACGACAGCAACAGCAGACGACTTCAGGAAAGACGCTAAGTGCTAACTCTAAACATCCCGAAAATAAAAAAGATGGATGTTTCTACTGCGCCAGGAAATCTACGCAATTAAGGAAATATTTTTTAACTAGAAATGCGGTATGCTTCAAATGCAAGGTAATGGGTCAATTTATTCGCGCCTGTTAAACTAGAAACATACACGTAGTAAATGAAAGCGAGGGCGAGCATGATTCGAGTTTTTTTAAAAGTAATGTAAATTCTGTGGCTAAAAGATGCCAAATGCGTCAAATGAGTATCAAAGAATTAAATTCTGATGTAAATTTTTTGATCGATACCGGGGCAAATTGTGTGTGCTTGCCAGAAGAAATAATTGGCGATTGCTTGTATGAAAGTCTATGTAAAGTGAAAGAGACCATTAAAGGCCCAGATAAGAAAAAACTCGACGTTCTTAGATCAATTAACCTAACCTTTAAATATAAAGATCGGGAATTCCCATGCATAGGTTATGTTATTAAAGATTTACCGTGAGCATTACTTATTCTAGAAGCTAGCCAAGCATTAGGTATTGTAAAATTCGATAAAGGAATTTACAATGTATTAATGGAAAACCCGAAAATTAAATTTCCTACTAAAGTCAATGTATCAGATGAATTTCCAAGTTTAGGTATAGAATTAGGGGAATCTCCGGAAACAATTACAATAAAGTTAAAGCCCCACGCTCAACCCTATGCACAAAATGCTCTACGTACAGTTCCTCTCGCGATGTTAGGCAAACTCAAAAAAGAATTAATAAGACTAAAAAAACTAGACGTAATCGATAAAGTCGACTGTGTTACTGATTGGGTTGCACCAACTGTTGCGATTATTCAAAACTAAATAAGAGCGTTTTGCGACCATATTTTCCAATCCCCAAAGTTTAACTCACTCTCGCTCGCTCAAAAGGTGCTAAGTTTTTTTAAAATAGTTGTAACACTATCGTTTTATCAGGTTAAACTGGATGAGCAGAGTCAATTTTTAACTACATTTATCACTCCGTTCAAGAGATTTAAATCCAAAAGACTACCATTTGGAATCCCTTGCGCACCTGAGCACTTTGTAAACTTGATTTCGAAAATTTTATCTGGGATACAAGGTGCAGTGTCTCACGTAGACGGTATTCTATTATTTGATCATACTATTGAAGAACACGATGAAACTCTGAGGACGGTTCTCAAGAAACTAGAGGCAGAAGCTCTTACAATTAATAGAGAAAAATGCAAATTCGGGGTTCAAAAAGCAAAATACGTAGGATATATCCTCACGGACCGCGGAATTGATATCGATCCAGAGAGAGTAAAAGCAATTGCTGAATTTTCCGAGACAACTAATAAAGTTGAACTTCAGAGATTTCTAGGTATGGTGAATTTCGCCGCTAGATTCATCGAGAACCGATATCAAACTCTTTAACCGCTTTATAGTCTTTTGAAAAATAATGTTCTGTATATATGGGGTCCAAAGCAATATGAGAAATTACTCTTAGTAAAGGGGATACTGACTACTGCTCCTACTCTAGTTTTTTTTGTTAATGACAAACAAATGATCGTGAGTGCTGATGCCAGCTCTTATGGTATCGGTGCTTGCTTATTTCAACAAGAGGAAAACTGGCCTTTCGAAATTATAGCTCACACATGAAAAAAAAACTAACCTTAACTGAATGTAGATACGCACAAATAGAACGCGAAGCACTAGCATTAACTTGGGTCGCTGAAACGTTCGAGGAAGGTATCGCAGGTTTGTTTGTCATCCTTGAAACAGATAAAAAACCCCTAGTTTAGATATTGCAAACAAAGCTCTTAGATGGTCTATTTTCGCGGTTACAACATTTTAGACTCAGATTAATGCGCTATAGATACGAAGTACAATACGTACCAGGAAAAACTCTTGTAGTAGCAGACTGTCTTTCGAGAAGCTAATTATCAGACAAGGGCAGCGCGGAAGAATTGCACGAGGAAGTTGATGCGTTCGTGAATTTTATTGTGAGCAGTTATACAATAAGAGACGCCTATATTAAAAAGATAATGAAAAGTCAGGACCCGGACGAAATTTGTAGCAAGTTAAAATTATACTATATCGATGGTTGGTTTGAGATAAAGAAAATACCGAAAGCCTTATATCCGTATTATCAGTATCGCGTGAATATTAATTTTTCACAAAATTTGTTACTCTTCGGTATAAGAATTATTATCCCGACGGATATGCAGCAGAAAGTCTTAGCTGAAATACACACAGGCCATCAAGGTATCGTCAAATGTCGTCGTAGAGCCAAAGAATCTGTGTGGTGGCTAGGCTTTAGCTTACAGATCGAGAATCGAATACGTAATTGTCCAAATTATATTCAAGAACGCTCGAATCCAAAAGAGAGTTTTAAGACAGCAAATCCTCCCACACGGTTATGGCAGCGGCTAGGGACAGATTCATTTAAACACGGCGAAAAACGGTATCTAATAGTTGTTGACAAGCTCCCCTTACTTCACTCAATCGAATGTTGATGCTAAAACGGCTGTGAAAACGGCGAAAGTACTTATAAAAAAACAGTAGTGATTGTAATTAGCTCGAAAAAGCTCTCTTATCTTAACGATCTACTCCTCTGGAAAACGGTTTTTCGCCCACCGAAATGCTAATGAATCTAAAACTGCGAACGAAGTGCCTGCCCTACCCAGCGTTCTGAAAGGAAAAAGGGAAGTTAGATGAAATATATACTAAGAACCTAGCTTAAAAAAAATAAGCAAGCGAGTGATTATAATAAACGCCACAAAGCTAGAGATCCATCGGAGTTGAAAAAGGGAGACGGAGTATGGATGGTAGATTTAAAAAGGTATGGCAACGTTGTAGATAATCTCACAAACACTCCGCGGATCCTATATTGTTAATTCAGAGGATTCCAATTAAAGGAGAAACAGGTGGCACCTAATTAGTACACCTCAGTATGACAAAAAAGTTATAAAAAAAATGAATCTGATATCCAAAACGAAACGGATAGAAACTGTACAACAACCTGTCGAACAAATTGTACAACAACCAGTCAAACAAATTGCAGAACAACGCGCCGAATTAATTGTACAAAAACCGATTGGAGAACAACGAAAAAGAATACTTCCAGATCGTCAAAGAAAGGAACCTCAGCGATTGACATATCACCGTTTAGGTCAAGAGGTTCCTCTGTGTGAAATTACCTCTTTCAAGTAAAGGGCTCAGGCTCTGAAAGAGGGGGATTTAAGAACATTTTTGTAAGTTTTAGACATTTTTGTTAAACTTTTTGGTACACTACAACTGAACTGGCAAATCATCTTTATGATATTTTTTATTTTTATGAAATCTGAAAAAGTTATATGATTTTGAAAAATTTCCAAATGAACAAAAAAATAGAAAGAAACTGATTAGCTGATGTAATCGTCAAGGCCGTAAATCTACCTAAACCTAAATCTAAAAATCTAAAAATAACACCGGCTCTCATTAAAGCTGCGATAAATCACACATATGGTCACGTGTCCTCATCGTGAGATAATTTAATGATAAAAACAGGACAAGAAAAATACGTGTGTTTCAATAATAATAATTATGAATTATAATAATACGAATTTATTGAAATTGTAGATTCTCCAAGGTAGCTGAGAATCAAAATTAGTATAAAATAAGGAGCAGAAAATATAAAAATCAGGTACAATAAATTTTTGCTTAACTATTTTGCAATATCGGAACAAGAAGTGTACGGCTGTTGTAAAGTTAGAAATTTCTCAAATAAGAAGTTATAATAATAATTTTTTTACTTCCAGACAATCTGACAAAATAACAGTTCATGATTAGACTTTTGTTATCCAGTGTGCTGCAGTTGCTGCTGGCACTGAAAAATAAAGATAGCTCATTCGACAGAAGAAGGAGACTCATGTGAAGTCCGTAATTTGATATTGTATTATAAAGATACGATTCAATGTGTGAAATGCTGTATGAAAATTCTAAACACGTGTGGAGAATTAGATTCAAAAACAGAGGATAGTCTCATTCGCTCACTATGCGCCCGCGAAGAACAGATAATCAAAAATAAAAATGACTGCCACAGAAGACAAAAAATTGCGGCGGAAAATTTTTTTGGTTTTCTGAAGCTAACTTGTCACTCAATCGCGGCTTGATAGTTTGTTACCCCGAGCAGAATCTCAAAAATCAGGAACCGATATGATGAAAATAGACAATACCCGTAAAGACGTTTCCATTTCAATAAGAGAAGCGGCATCTCAGCTATTGATCAGTGGTGGGCAAGGCTATAAAAATGTAATTTTAATGCAGCTCATAATCAATGCCTTGCAAATAGTTGTTATTGTTACAAAGCAAATGCAAAGTGTGGTTCTCGTTGCCATCATTCTTCAACTTGTTTTAATAAGTTAGTGTAATTAGAATACAAGTTTTTGAGCTAATTCAAGTATTACAATTAAACCTACTAATGCCCGGGCATTAGACCTAATGCCGTATTCGGCTTATTGCTTTTTTGTAAATGTTAAGAAAAACTATATTTTGAATAGATCAGATTTATATAGATTTTTATAAAACATAGCATTCGTCATATAAAAACAATTGTGAAAAAGATAAGAATGTATTAAAAGAAAAAGTTCTCGCTCGGCGGCAACTTGTCAAATACAGATTTCGTAACCTGGGTCTATTTCACTGATAATAAACTTTACTTGAGATATGTAACTGCGCAATTTATTATTAAGTCACAGACCGAGTTCTATAATATTATTATTTCCATTTTAAGAGGCTTCCATGTGACATGAAAAATTTTTATCAGGCGTCATTTACGAGATTTGTCTAATAAAATGAAGATACTTATCAACACTTTCCTACCTGCCATCGCGTTTCTTGTGCAATTAGATGGTAAATGTACTCAATATAATATTATATTTAATTTAAATATTAAATATCACACATTAAAAAAATGTAAATTAAAAAAAATTAAGCTACAATTAAAAATATCGAATCTCTGAACCCTGTTAAATTACCATCTGTTAGACTCTAAAAGGCTTTAAGTTACCTTGCAATATGTTAAAAAGTAAAAACATTTTCTGCTTCCAATTATTTTTGTTGAAATGTTGTGTAAAAACTCTTGCATTTAAAAATTATTATAAGTTAGCGAGAACTGTAAGGAAATTTTTGTAGCACATAATAGAACTTTGCGGTAATTTATGGAAAGCTACCATATATAATTGGTCAAATTACCGTAAATGACACAAAATTTAGAAAATTTTAAAATTGAATTTGGGTTTATTTATATTTAGTTTCCATAAATTAACTATAATATTATTATTATTTACCAAAATATTAAATAAATTTTCGGAAATTTTTCAAAAGAAATATAATTGAATTCTGGGCAATTTATAGTATGATACCATATTTACATGTAGAATGACCACAAATGACCAAAAATTACCTTGAATCATGTTTACTTTATTTAAAATATAATATGGGCTAAAAGCATCACGGTATTTCAAAAATGTCTGAAATCATCCAATTGCTACAAAAAATATTAATTGCGCCAAGGGGCAGAGGCACTTTCTGCCCTAGGTGCATAATATAGATACTATCTAAAT
>JAAAKG020138551.1:0-12607 GCA_010014905.2 Druon quercuslanigerum
AGAGTGACAGAGATGGTAATAAAGCACTCTCAGTGCCGCATTGTGCCTTTGGATGTAGGTCGTTCCCGCATGAGTTGCACAAATAGACAGTATGTGGCTTAGATGAACGGGATGTGCATGGCACGCCCTGCAGCTATCATCGGGAATGTCTTGGCTCAAAATGTAGCGACGGCATGTTAAGGTGGAAATGATACCATCTTGACATGCCAACATGAAACCCAAATTGAAATATATATATATATGCAACATTGTTTAATCATTAACAAAGATAAGCTTTTATGACAGTCAGTATGTTGTTTTTTGTTAGGGCAGTTATACGTCTTGGAGTCATACAAATTTTACTCAAGGCATAAATATATGTCTTCAAGCACTGGCTCCGTCTAAAAACTTAGACATGCTGAAGTCGAACTTTTCGACTGCAGCATACTGAAGGTTACAGATGTGGACTTATAATGGGACTAATGTTCTTCTGAGTTTAAAATAATTCAAAATAATTATATTTATAAAGACTTTAAAATAATTCCAGTTAAATTAAAATTAATTTTAAAAAGGGTTTCAAATATAAAAAATTACATTGATTTTAGTAAAATTTGAGTGAATAGAACGGAAACTAAATGAATTCAAATCAGTGAGTATGAAACGAGGTTGTAAAAAATCCAGAGAATTTAAAATAATTTTATGAAATGCCTAACAATGCAAGGTGAGTTTAAAAGACTTTAGGATAAATTACGCGAAACTAAAAAAACATTAAATTGAGGGAGTTTTCAAGAATTGTAACAAATAAAAAAAAATCAAGAGAATTCCAAAGCATTCAAAATAATTCTGGGCAAATTAATAAAAATTCAGGGTGAGTTCCAAATGGATTCAAATAAACTGGAACAAAATATTTTAAAATATCTTCGAATATTTAAAAACCCTAAAAAATCCCTCACTTCTTCTATCAAGTTTAATATTTTCTGAATTCTTGAAGATTTGATTTAAATAACTTGAGACCTTTTAAAATCCATTTAATCATTGAAATCTTATAAAATCTTATAAAATCTCTTGGAATGTTTTAAAGCATCATAATCATAAAGTATCATACAATCGCATCAAATTTGTTTTAAATCCCTAAAAAATAATTAAAATCCTTGAAAGTCTCCAGAAATATTTTTAAATACTGCAAAATATTTTAAATCCTTTCAAGTCCCTTTAAATGATCGAAATAATTACAAAAAATTTTGGAATATTTTAAAGTAGCGCACAATATTTCAAATCTTTCCAATAATTTATTCACATGAATTAGAAATTCCTGAGACTATTTTAAAATACTTATTTTAAATAATCGTTTAAAATAGTTTAATATAAATTAAAAGTTTTGTTTTTGGAACCACCTTGAAATATTTGAAAATCTTTGAAATCTGACGAATATCTTCAGTTTTTGTAAATCATATTTTGAAATTCATTAAAATATTATAAAATCTCGTATAATTATATCATTTTTACTCAAGAACCTAACAATTTCTCTTAAGTTTCTTAAAATACCCTCAAACCTTGTAGCGGCATTGGAATCTTTTAAAATACCTTTAAATACTTAAAATCCTTTTAAATTCCATAGAATTACAAAAATCTATTTAAAGTGTCTTAGAATGTTTTATAATACCCACAATTATTTCAAATAATTTGAATTCCCCATAAGTTATTAAAATGAATAAAAAATTCACTGGAGTCTTTTAAAATTCCCAAAAATATTTCTAATCCTTTAAATCTCATTTAAATGATCGAAAATAATACAAAATTCCTTTGGATCTTCTAAATCAGTGTATATCCTTTAAAATCTCATTAAATTACTGAAATAAGTTTAAACTTCCTTGAAATCTTTTAAAATACCTTTAAATATTTCAAATCATTTGAAAGCTCTTCAAATTACATAAATTAATTAAAACTTCCTTGGAACCTTATTACCCTTAAATTGTTGGAATTATTTAAAAATATGTGCTTGAATAGAACAGTGTTAAATAATATTCCTAAAAAAATCGTAAAAATATGAAAATCACAATAATATTGCACTGGCCGAAATGTGTGTGAATCTTGACTTGTTTACGAAGCAGTTTATTTGCGTGGAAATTGCGTAGGTCAGGATTTACATTGGCTGTCACGTAAGTTCGTGCCGGGGATCTAATATGTGTAAAAGCAACAGACAGACGTTCAAGTGGCTATTATCGATAATTTGTTTATTTATTCGCGCCTCATTGCTTCACACTTCAACTGTCCAAATTAATCATGCGTGCCGACGCGTCTGCATATAATCATGCAGACACACAGCTGTATAATATAATTATTTATACTCTCTAAATTTAAATCTGTGATCGATTTCGCACTGATTTATTAATTAGTTTGACTAGTTCATCGATAAAAGTTGCTGCAGAATCAGTTGAATTTACTGCACAATTAGTTAAATCTTCTGCAAATTCACTGACTAATCAGTCCCGAATGGTCAGGGTGACCAAAAAACTTCATTTTCATACTTCCCTGATTTTTCCCTGAATAATTTTTCATTCTCCCTGACCATTAATTTTCAAAGACCAAAATTCTAATTTTTCAACAATCTTTTAACCCACACAAAATTTTGCTTTTTAATTTATAATTTTTTTATTTGTTATTCTCAGGGATGCCGTAGACTTATGATTACTTGGAAGAAGTAAAAAAGTGAAACATTTAAACCTACGATAGTGACTAAAAGTGACTACCTATAAACTACCTATAAAAGACTACTATAAAAAGTGACTATGAATACTATCAGTAAAGTTCTCTTTAATATAAGAGAATTTTAAATAATTCAATATATAAGATTTCAAAATAACTTAATTGAATTCGAAAAAATGAAAAATTTCCATTGATTTAAGTAAGTTTGAAAGTAGTTTTATTAAAGTGTTATAAAATCCTATGAAATTACAGGAAATCTCGTGATATTTCCTGAAGTCTAGGAAAAAATTTAAAAAGACCTTTAGAGCTTTTAAAATCCTTTAGAAGCATGGGAATTTTCGGGAATGTGATAAAAAAATTTCGGAAACTTTTAAAATATCATAAAACCTTATACAGGGTGTCTACTCAAATCCTGAAAAAAAATTCCCTGACAATTCCAGGTTTTTTCCAGGTATCTCAAACTTTTTCCAGATACGATTTTTTGCGAGTTTATTACAGATTATGTCCCTTTTTATTTTATAGGAATTTAATTAATATTACACGATATTCTCAAATATTTTAGCAGGATAGATTAAATAAATAAATAAATAAATAATGCTAAAAACATAATCAATAATTTGCATAAAACTTTAACAAAATTTCATTTTATCAACTTATACTTAAATTGTTTTGCATATTTAGGTAAAATAATGTGAGCAGAATATTAAAAATTAATTTGAAATGCTTGAAATTTCGAACTTTTCACGTAGAAGTTTAGATTTTCAAAAAGATAGATTAATTTTCTACCAAAAAGACGATTTAACTCTAAATGAAAGACTTGCATTTTCAACTAAAAAAAAAATCAATTTTCAAACAACTAGCTGAATTTTGAATGAAAAATATCACTTTTCAAACAAAAATAGAATAGTTAGACTTTTAGCTTTAACAATTATTCTTCTAAAAAAAATATATATATTTTTTCAACCAAAAAGATGAATTATTTACTAAAATGATCAATAGTAATTACAATACTGGAATTTTTAAGTAAAAAATGGATTTTTAAAAAAGGCAAATAAATTTTCAAACTGGAAAATTAATTTTCTAGCGAGATTCTTAAATTTTTAAATGTATATGATTTTTTAACAAAAAAGTTGAATTATCAATTTGAGAAGACTCATTTTTAACTAAACAGTTAAATTTTTCACCAAATTAATGAATTTTCAACTAAAAGTTTTCAAAAAGATGAGTTTTTGAGAAGATTTAAATTTTGAATCAATTACTTTTATTTTTATCCAAAACGATGAACTTTTCACTAAAATGATGTATCATCAACTTACATAGTAGATGAATTTGCAACCAAAAACATGAACAATAAAAAGTATTATTTTCAGCCGAAAATATTGATTTCTGCCCAAAAAAATCCTAATTTTACACTAAAGACAATTCTTTAACCAAATATTAAATAGTTATATTTTCAGTAAAAGATAAACTTTCAATGAAAAAAAAAATAAAAATAAATTTTCAAAAGTTGCAACTGGAATAGTTAAATTTTCAGTTAAAAAGAATATTTTTCAGCCAAAGAAAAAAGGAGTTTTTAACAAAAGAGTAACTGTCCACCAATCAATTGAATCTTTATTCAAACGAGATGAATTCGGAACAAAAAAGGAATTAGTTAATTATTAGTATTAATTAGTTAGTTAAAAATATAATAACCAAAAATAATTAAAATTTTTAATAAAAAATAATGGTATTTAACCAAATTGTTTTCAAAAAAAGAACTTGCTATTTAATTTAATATCGCAGTTTAAAGAAAATTAACTACGCTCATGAAAAAATTCCCTGACTTAAAAAAATTTCCTGACATTTCCAAGTTCTTCCAGGTATATAAAAATGCCCTGACAATTCCAGGTTGTCCAGGTAGGGTAGACACCCTGGTATAAGTCTTATAAAATCGCTTTCTGTCTTCCTATATTCATTTAAACCTTATGGATTGCTCAAAATTTCTTACAACGATTTAAATCCTTGTACATTTTTAAATCTCCAGAAAATGTCTTGCATTCTTTTACAATACCCTAAAATATTTTAAATCCTTTGAAATCTCTAGAAACCTCTTTAAACTTTTTTAAAAAATCATTCAAATATTCAAATATTCGAAATCCCCTGAAATACCTTTATATTATTTAAATCGATTACAAGTTTCTTTTTATCTTTTAAAATACCCTAAAATATTTCAAATACTTTGAAATATTTTTAAATCCTTTGGAACTTCTTACATTTCTTGTAAATTCCAAGGAATTTTTTTTTAATACTCTCAAGTCTTCCAAATCCTTTGAAATCCATGAATTTCACTGATTTCCAGATTTTCTCTGAGGTACGGCCATGCTGCAAATAGTGTACTAAACGAAATCAGCAATGGTCTTCTCTGGTTCAAATTTAGAAAGTAAGATGAAAAATTGCTTTATTGTTCCTCCGTTAAAAAATTTTCAATTGATAGATTTACGTTTAAATTAATGATATAAAAACTAAATTCAATAAAAAAATTTTAACTAAATAATGTTGTATACTGGTAAAAATAAAACGTTTTTTGGGAACAAAATATGTGCGAGCTTAAAGAAGCAATTTTACGTTGACAAAACGTTTTTAGCATTCTGTATGAATTTTTGTTCGTGATAATTAGAGGTTAATTTGACTCTGTAAATTCCTTTGAAAACTAAAAAGGAAATTGAATTTACCTGACTTAGTTTCCAGTAACAAAGGTGCATGCAGAAATTCACTGAAATGGGGCCCGGTCGATACTACACATATCGGATCTACACATGGTATAAAGCGTGCACATTAAGCGTAAACGTCGAGTCTACACATTTAAGTCTACGCATGCACATATCCACGCTTAACTCTGCATCTTTTTATAAATAAATTTTTTACGACTGTACACATTAACTATGCACATAAAACTCTCCACGCAAAAATCCTGCACATTTAATTCTACACACTAAACTCGAAAATTGGAAAGCTTGAACATTAAAGTCTACACAAATTAACTCTTCACGTTAAAGTCTGCACATTAAAGTCTACACGTTATATACTGTCAAGATATAAATTTTTCTGATAAAAAAGCCTACAAATTAAACTGGGCACATTAATGTCTACAGATTCAACTCTACACGAAGATAATATGCACATTTAACTCTACACTTTTAAATCTACACGCTATTATATCTACACATTTAACCCTGGACTTTTAAGACTGAAGGCTAATATTAATGTAAGTGGTAAAAAAAGCCTTAGGGCACCAAGTACTTACAACGTATCTGCATCAAGGATTCAAAAACATAGAATACAGTTAAAGAAGCCCAAGGTGTACTTCCCAAAGTTCTGACGATATCAAACTCAGCATCCAGGTGATAAAAACACATCCTTTTCGGGGTAGTCTGATTTTACGGTTTTTCTAATACACTTTGGCCTGCAAAACTTTAAACTCGCATTGACATTTTTTCATACAGATTGCTTTTCAAAATATTAATTTTGAAAACGCAATTTCGAAGATAGCTTTACTCTGCGAAATATTTCTCAAGCTAGAAAAGATAAATCTAGTTGCAAAAGGTATCAAGGTAAAAATCATCAAATATGCAACCAATATTAGTGCCATTTTTCCTGATCAATTTTGTAATGGAAGTACAGTGAACCAAAATATTTTTAAAAAAGTCGTGGTTTCCTATGCAATTAATTTATACAAATCTTTCAAAGCAATTTTTTAGTTCAGCAGGCCGACATGCATTGGAAAAATTTAGTGTCAATTAATGTAAACATTTTTTTTATTTCTACTTGGTATGCTAGTGTAGTATGCCTATAACATATGGCATATTAAGTATGTAAATCTGGTTCCTTTTTTACCTCACTATGCACATACTAGGTTGCAATCAACTGCATGAAGGGGAATACCTACAGCTTTAATTTGGATTCGAACTACTAAAAATACGATAAAAGTATAAAGGAAAAAATTCAAAGATCAGGGAATAAACCGCGGAATTCTAACATGAAGAAAGGGCGTCTAGCCACTAGCTATTCAATGAAATCTACAATTATTTGTCTACTTATTCATCTAGAATGCGGAATAATTGTTTGGTTTGCAATTTTTTTTATGAACTTCTAAGATTCGATTTGAGTCGCCCCATCCGTTACCAAAATAATAGAAAAGTTTATCTCAATTTCTTCAGTATGCGATAAAAGATTTAAAATGTAATATCTAAAGTTAGTATGAGGTGATACACATCATATTTAATTTTTAAAATTTGTATAATACTCGGAGAATACGAAAAAGTGGTAACGGATGGGACATAGGAAGGTGGTAGCGGATGGGACATTTGGCATTTCAAAGCTTAATCGCCTGAGCATTAGCCTAATGAGGATGCCTAAGAGATTATAAATTTTTGTTGTGTATTCTGCGAAAGAATTTCAAATTATTTCAAACCTTTTGTATATAAAGTGATTTATAAATGTTCAAGAACTTGAATGACAAAGATATTCTTAACTATTATAATTCTGGAAGATTCTTCTTACAGGATTCAAGGAATATTGTACATATTGAATTAAATGCACTATTCCTAATGCATTGCTTTATTTACAAAGGGATTGAAACCTATATAAGAGTACAGCTAAAGTTTAAGAATGCCATAACTGTGTTAGCATGCTTATACAAAGTATCTAGTTTCGGTTTGCACTCAGTGAAGTTCGTCGTTCGGATTTTATTTCATCCATATTTTGGTAAGTTATAAACATATTTATCATACTGTGATTTACATTAATGTAAACAGATTATAATATCATTTTATGATTATTTAGAATATTTCACTCAAACTAAAAATATAATTTGTGGCCTTTTTTACAGATAATGGCACCAGTTCTTAAAAAAGAGCTGATGGCTAAATCCAGAGAAATGAAGAGAAAGGATCCAGAGAAATGGGATGAATATCTGAAGAAAGATCGCTACAGAAATATTATTGCGAGAAGTGAAAAATGTCTAACAATGTCCGAAGAGGAGAAACACATACAAAGAGAAAAAGAAAAACTGAGGTAGAAGGCACAGCGACTAAAGAAGAAAGCTAAAGATTTTTTTGCAGCTTTGTTGCGAAAACATGTTGTCAAGAAACGATCGTTTTTCATGTACCGATGGAAGATATCTCAGAGAATCAAAAATTTCTTGATGCGAGGTGGAGTAATTTTTTAAAAGTGTAAGTGATACTGAAAGGATCAAAGAATGTCTTAGGCTTAAGCGCATTCCATAATTTCAAAAAATATGACAATTATCATATTGTTGTTGGGAAAACTTCAAAGTCTACGTTGCATGAACGTTGCGTACCCGAAGTAGATTTTAATCACCTTACAACAAATATACGATTAAAATACAGCGATGTGCACTCAGCAAGTTATTTCGAAGATTAAATAAAAAAGTATTGTAATATTAGTGTTAATTTTATAGATATAGATGCTGTAAAAAATGTACGTAGAATAAAAGTTTTAACACTGATTTTTTTTGAAATGAAATGAATTTTTTGATTGATATAAAACTTTGCTACTTTATTTAAATTCAACTTCTTTGAATTCCTAGTTCACATTGAAGATATATTATCTGTAAAGTCTGCAAACGATCTTCCTGATCATACATGTCCCATCCGTTACCTTGATATGTTCCATCCGTTACCTAAAAGAAAAATTTTATCCCACATTCTATTTCACATATTTTTACACTAGACTTGTATAAAAAGAAAACAACAACAGACAAATCCATTACAAAAAAATTGATGTCATAACTATTCTCAATTCGCAGAGTTCTGCTTAAAAGTAAAAGTAATTCTGGAAGTGAGTCCCTACGAGTCCCATCCGTTACCGTCTTTTTCGTCTTATAACATGGAAATTATTCACTTTAATTCAATTTTGGAATCTGGAAAATTTCAAGTTCATGCATCTTTGTTCAGATAGCCTAGTTTAAACTAGATATAGTTATTTTAAATAAGACTTTTTCAAGTTTTCCTGCGTACAAATGTCCCATCCGTTACTTTGGAATGGCCGCATTACATAAGTCTCATTTATAGATACCATCCCTAATTAATCTTTAACTACGTAAAACAATATCAACGTGGGGCATTTACAGGAAAATAAAAAAGGGATTTTTTCAGGCAATTTGCATGTTATCTTATAATTCATAATCAAACTTACTATTATTTATAAATTATTATTATTTATAATAAACTGATAAAAATAATATTTTCTATAAGGTAGCCCGCATATTACAATGCGCAGAGTTTCGTGTGTGCAGTTTTAATGTGTATACTTTAATGTATACTTTAATGTGTAGACTCTCATGTGGTGAATTAAATGTGTAGAGTAATACACCTTAATTTAATGTCGACACGCAATATGTAGAGTTGTACAATGTGTTGATCCGATGTGTAGTATCGATACCCAGCCCACTGAAATCACGCGAAAAAACTTGCGTGGAGAGTGTAAACCCAACCTAACGATATTTTTTTCTAGAAGAGAGTAACCTTTTTCGGGAAATTCATTATAAAGGCGTGGTACACTTAACTAAAAACATTAAAGGTTAAAAAAATGTTTCTCAGTATTTTGAAATTTTGAAATTGTATCCTCATTTTTGTCAAGGGTAAAATATAATTTCTTTGCGGTCAAACTCGAATGAGTTTGTTTCTGCTAATAGATGGAAAATGCAATTGCAGGAACAAATTCCCTTTCAAAATTATCCACATCAAAGTAAATTAGATTTGTTTCGAGGAAAATTTTGTTTTTAATATCGTGGCGTCGAACCCAGTTTATTTTGTCTGCGAGAGGACATAACAGAGAGAAAGCCAGAAATGGCAGGAAGGGAAGTTAGAATAAAATAAAAGCACAAACTAGGAATTGGATTTCCTTTTGGATTTCATCCAAGACGTCCTGTTTCACTAAATGTTACATTTTCGACCACGATGACGAAACATGGCTTTGTTAGTATATATGCTAAGCGAAAATGTATGTACTCTGAGGAGTTTATTGTGTTTGCCAAAAATAAATAAAAGTTCGAGGTCATTAATCACTTTGAAAAGCTGATAAGTAATTAATAATTTGACAAAGAGAAAATTGTGAAAAATGTGAGTTCAGGCAGAAAAAAGATCATCGTCTTTTAAACTAGTTTGAAAAAATGCAACAACAAAATAAAAATTTCTTAGAATAAGAAAAAAGTTATAGCTAGCTTAATTAAAAAACTCCTTCTTTCTTATAAAAATGTATGGAAAGGAAAAGCTCTCCTCATGAATTTTAAATCAAACAGAATTAAATTTATACAGAACTTCGTCGGAGGAAGAAATCAGAATATTTAAACTCAAAGGACGTTAATACACTTCAAACATTGTAGAGTGTTTAAAATTAATATTTCAAGGATTTTAAAATATTAAAGTTTTCAAAAGGTAAGTATAGTTTACAGCATATCTAAGAAAATTTCAATGAATTATGTTAGCTTTGGAAAAGACATAAAATTTTTCATTCGTGAAAGATTATACGAAATTCATGAATTTAAATCTTGTATGAACTATAAAATTTTAAACTTATATTTTTAACTTAAAAATATTCTCAGTTTATACTTATACTATTAAGTGTCTTTCAATTTAAAATTCTTGAACGTTAAAGGTTTTTATGAAATTATGAATATTAGAATATTTTTTATTTTGAATTATCAGTATTCCATCTGGAACGTTTTCGATTTAAGTTTTTCAATAAATCAAGTACTGCAAATGATGTATGAAAATTTCAATCGACTTTAAGATTCAAAAATGTTTCAGAAATTGAGTTTTGATATTGTTTTTTTTAATAGCGTAGTAATGTAGTTTCTGTCGGTCAATCGTGTACTGATTTTTGATCTACTAATCTGAAACGAAAATGGTTTTTCACACATAAGAATAAAAACCATTTTGGTTTCAGACTAGTAGATCGAAAATCGTCATTCCGTTAACAAAAAATATATTTTTTACAGTTTTAAAAGATTATTAATTATCTTGAAAAGTTGCAAAAGTTGTTTGAAAGCTTTTAAAGTGTCCAAACAATTTTAAAAGATGAAGAATGATGCCATAATATTTTGTAATTTTCACAAATTGCAAATGACTACCATTGAATGGCAAAAATTTAGTATTTTATAGTAACCATAATTGAGAAAAACCTCATGGACTTAAAAGTCCCACCAAGACCACCGTGTCAGTGAAATCTACCTGGACCACGAAGTCTTAAGTGAATTTTTCTACATAAAATGTTTAGTTCATTCAAATAATCGTTCTTTGTATATCTTTACTTCAACATGCATACAGTATACTCTTTCGGGTGAACTACATCACTCAGATTTTTAGTAGAATTTTAAGGAAGTATTTTGGGGGTCCCCTCAGCCGCGTTTTGAATGTAAAATCCTCAACATTCATTAATTATTTACACAAAAAAAGTTCATAAAATCAATGTTTTCAATTTTTGTAAGAAAAATTTTCGAAGCTTCTTTTTCACGCTTCTCATTAAAGAGTAGGTCATTGCTTCTTATGAAAAAATTACAGATGGAAACATACCTCCTGTTGCATAATTGAATTTTATTACTGATGGACTTCAAGCTCTAATGGCTTCAATCAATAGAGTGAAATAGCAAAAATTATTTTAACTATTGGAAAGAATGATCTAATCGAGATTTAAATATAGGTGTCGGATCTCGCAGAGCAGTACAAAAGTGACAGTTGTCTGCATTATTTTCCTATGTGCCTTCAGGTTGCGTTCGAGTCCATTCAGTGATATAAATTAAAAGAAGCAGTATTAAATATGATGTACTCTTTATAAATGCGCCGAGTAAAAGAAGTTCTTTAATAATTATAAATACACACAGAAAAAAATTGTTTAAAAAAAGTGGCGTCAAAATGTACTGAAGCAAAATTAAACCATAACTGATTCAAAATGAGCAACAAGAATATTTATAGGTTTAGCCATCAAACTGTTTTTCAGTTTTCACATTAATAAAGAGAGTGAACATAGGCAAAGTTTAAAATGAATTTGTAAGAAAATGACCATAGTTTGTGCTGTGCAAAACAGTAAGCTTTCCGCTTGAAACATATTATTGATTAGTTTCCAAACTTTAATCGCAGTTTTTTTTATCTTACACGGTCCTTTTTTATAATACTTATAATAATACGATGAATAATCGACATAAGTGCTTGTAGTAAAATCATAGGGTAGTAAATATAACAATTATGAAAGTATTAATTTCGACTGTTCCATGCGATACGGAATTAAGTTTGAATGAGCACTTAAAAAATAATGTTTCAGTTGTTCTGCATTTGGAATCAAATCTATTTTTTGACAGCTTACTTTTTAGTAATAAACTTAACAAGCATAGCATTCTCCATCAAGTAATAAAATATTATTAAATTCTGAGAAATAGTAAATACTGCAGAGAATTTCAAAAAAATGTATTACATGCTGCAGATTGGCCTGTTATTATTTCTTTCATCGCCAAAAGCGAAATGTTATAATCAATAAAAATAGGTTTTGTTTCATATACAGAATAACTGACAATCTGATTTCTTATACACTCAACGGAATTCGATTCCATATTGTGCGGCACAGTCGATTTATTTAAATCTATGTAATATTTTTTGAATTTCAACACGATTCATGTTCAGCTTTATAATATAACCGCTTAAAAATTTACTCGCAATTTTTAATCAATACACTATCAATGTATCAATTATTTTCAGGTTAAGCGAGAATTCAAAAGATTTGAAAAGATTTCAACAAATTTTAAGAGATTTGAAAAGTTTACCAAAAGCATACAAAGTATTTCATTAGATACTATTCTAGTGGAAGCTTCTAATGTGTCCCCTAAGGGTTTACATTTTTTTCTTTCACCTTCTTCCTATTCCGTAACACA
>JAAAKG020138552.1:0-12607 GCA_010014905.2 Druon quercuslanigerum
ACAAAATAGCAACAAATTACGGGACTAGTCCGGATCCTGCCCTTTGAAAATGCTGCCGCAACTTAATATACGTGATTTTTCTTCTCATCGTGAAAAATACTCGAAGATACTGATTTAGATGTAGAAAAAGATCGACTGTCTTCTTTAATAATCGTATGATTCGATGATGTCGCTAGCAGATTTTCAAGTTCCTTCATTTAGAAATTCATTCACATATTAAAGATGGGTTTAATAAAGCCTGTTTTAGAGATTCGAAATATAAAAAAATGTCTTGTATTTAAGTAAAAGTTCGAAAAATGGTGTTTTCCCTCAAAATTTCTCATTTTCTGATACATACTTCGAATATAATTATTTAACTTGAATCATTTCTAAAAGAGTTTTTCAAATTTCTCAGAAAATAATATATTTGTGTGGTAATCTAGAAATTGAAACATCCATATTAATTGTATTTTGCTTACAAATCTGACACTGACCAACTCATTTAAAAGCTTTTGGCATTCAACAGTTAAAAATTTGAAACACTCTAGAACTTTCTTGTCATCTGTTACTTCCAATAATTTGAATCGATTCGCATGACCTCGTGAAGAAAGTTTAGAATTCTTGACTTTAGCCGAAGAACGTTTAATTCCGTTAAGTATATAAGATTCCTTCAGTTTCGATGCCATTTTTCGAACAGTTTTTAAGCTCGAAACATATAATACAATTTTCTAATTAATAAGAATAGTTAATATTGGATAATATAACATTATTACTTGTCACATTGATGATTTTAAAAGGCATATTCAAATTTAGAATCTCTAAAAGTTAAAAAATGTACGCACACTTAATTTTTCCATTTAAAGGTTTTACAGGCGCATGTATGATAAGCTTTAGCTTAAAACAAGAAATAATTGTTCACGTTAAAAATGTATCTATTTTTTTACCGCTCAAGCATCATCTTCATCGCCTTTATTATTTCCGGCAATTGCTTAGTGATAATAGAACTTCCAGATTTAGTAGCGTTCATCCTTCCCGAGTCCTGCCTTCTACTGAGACTCCTAAAGAAATACTTTTTAATTTTGATCCATCATCTAGAATATTTGTATTTTTATTCAGCAATGTTAAGCTTGAAACAAATTTAGTAAAATTTTGTGTGAAAAAATATAAAAATTCCGTTAATAATGTTAACAATGTTCTTCTAGAGAAGCAGAGAAAATTAAAATGCATTAAGGTGTCCTAGGGAGATCAAGTGATAATTTTTCGGCTTACATGTTATTATGAATTGAGAGAAGAATTAAAGTTGAAATTAAATAAAAAGACAGTACGCACAAGAAATCTCCAATATTTATACTAGGTATGGTCTAAAATTTCCCTTTTCTTTGCAATTAAACCATACATTTGTTCCGCACTCCAAATGCACGTTCCGATTGTAAATGAGGTTTTCTCCAAAAACAACACAGAAGGATTTATCCTCTTCACAGTCTATAAAGAATGGCTCTAGACTTTCGTGGCTCGTGTCAGCCATTATTGCAATAAAAAATTTTATAATTTTTTTAGATCACTTCCCAGAATCTGACAATCTGGCGAGCTAAATAGCTTTTCTTTGACGTTGATATGGTGTTAAACAAATTTCAACTTTTCACATCGGTAATCGAAAAAATTTGAACAGGGCAGAATCTTCCGCCATTCGAACCATTCAGCTGTTACTTTTTCCCATTTTGTCAGTCAAACGTAAATAAGACTCAACGAAAATTGTAGACGAATTTTCGCAAACTAATTTAATTTCATAAAGAAGAAAAGAATGTCAAATAATGATTCACGGCGACGTCCGCGAGCAAATTACAGTAATTTCGTCTTTAATGATGTTGACGATGACGTAAATCTGAATATTATTCTTATTTTTAAAATAGCTTCTTAAAAAAAATTTAGGCTATACTTATGGCTACCTTTTTATTGATTATTTAATTATTTTAAATTTTTAATTTTTTAAAAATTTCGTGTTAAACATGACTTTTATTTTCAAATCATGATCGTGAAAATTATTTTGCAGCGTATTGAAACTAGAGAGGTGGATTAATTGTTTTTAATAATAAAAGCGTTCTATTTTTTCCTAGTGATTATTTTTTTTTTAATGAATAAAGCCATTTTACTTTACAGCTATGTCTATTGTTATAAGTTCTACAAATTATAAAGCAAAATTTTAATTTAAAAATATTTTTACAAAATCAACTTGATTTTAAGTCAAGTTACATTTTTACAATTTAACGGTTCATTTCGTTCTTATTAATTTGAAAGGGAGTTCAAAAGCGTTGCGCGAATTCTTATTCTCATTACGTGTGTATGTGTCTATTATGTATCAATCATTCGGCATACAGCATACAAAATTTACAGTTCAGTCGTGAATCTTAGGCCGGAATAGCTCCTTACTCTACACGAATGCGTTGGCAACGTGAAGCTGCATTATATAGTGTCAACCCTGTTCAAAATAATATCCATATATACATGAAAGTGTTATTCTTGGTATAGAAGAAACTCCTGAAGTTGAAGATGTAATCATATATGTAGAAAATTCAAATTCAGTTACTGGTGGAATGGACGACATTTCTACACATGACAGAGTAAACAGAAGGGCAAATTGCTGAATTATTTGCAAGTTGGAGAGGTTGTGCATTAGCGTTGTTCAACATTGTACCTGTTAATTATTTGTTCAAATATGGGGCATCTTCCCTCCCACTATTTCGTGAGGTTCCATGAAAAAATTGCCTCCAAGTTTGGACAAAATCTGTTGATATCAAACCGTGCCTAAATGCCCGAAACATGTCATATGATTATCATGGGAAAATTTTTGTTTTGACAGAAAATGAGATTTTCGCTTCGGATGATAAACTTAGCTTGCAGCCTTTACAGGTTGGAGTGGGAGTAGGGCTGAAATAGAAAATTTCACTCAAAATTGACGCATATGAGCTCTTCCCCCCCCCCCTTTTTGTCATACATTATTTTTATTCGATAAGTGAAATGTTTTCATGCCTTTTTAAAATAATTGTAAATTTTTTCAGAAATTTAAATGTTTTTTCCAATAATTTTTTTCCTACCATCTAATTAAAATATACTTTTTTACTTTTAATCGGGCAATTAGCATTTGATTGGGAGGCTCATTTTTTTAAGCAGATAACAATGGTGTAAACGAATAATTATTAATTAGATAGAACTTTTTCTTAAGAAGAGTCGGATTCTTTTAAAAATTCTTATTTTTTTATTAATTTTTTTTTTATTTAAACAATTTCTCTCTAAAATAAATGTTTGAAATTCATCTTTTGCTGTAATCGATGCAATAGTTTGTCATTGTTACTACAGTACGGACAGGAAACCAAGTGACATGAATTCATTTTTAAGGCCCTTCGTAAATGCTATGAAGAAATTGCTTGAAAAGGAATTTGATTGGTAACATGCACCAAGTGGCAGAAAAATTAATAGTAAAGTTCTTGATCCTATTGGTACATTAGATGCTCCTGCTCGAGCCGCCGCGCTAAACGTCATGCAATATAATGGGAAATACGGCTGTGTGTACTGTAACTATCCTGGAAAATCATGTCCAACAGGAGGGGAACATAGATATGTCTTTCCACCACTTGGTGTCACACATATACCAATGCGAACCAAAGAAAGAATGACGTTTCAAGTTGCCCACGCAATTATTTAAGATGTAGAGCACATGAAGGGCATTAAAGGAACTTCCTTTCTAGTATTATTGCTCCTTTTCGATATAGCTAAAGGATTAGTGCCGGATTACATGCATAGAGTCGGGATTGGGCCAAAATATATGATGATAGGTTTATTTTTTAGTTCAGAAAACAGCGGTAAACCATTTTATATTAAAAAACATGTACAAGATGAAATTATTCAACTCCTTTTACAAATAAATCACCCCGATTGTGTTACACGAACTCCCAGAGGACTAAAAGATTGAAAATTTTGGAAAGCATCGGATAAAAAGACTATATGCTTTATTAGTGTCCTATCTTATTGAAAGTCAAATTACCTTTTCGATATAACCAACACTATTTATTACTGGTGTACGCTGTCCATATTTTATTAAAACCTAAAATACATGTAACTGAAATTGACTAAGCTGATAATCTCTTGTCTCTTTTTGCTTCCAATATTGAGGAATTGTGTGGAACCAACAAATGTTCTTTTAACATTTATCAATGAAATCATTTAGTACCATTTGTACGACGTTGGGGCTCTATGGGTGATTGGTCTACATTTCCATTCGAAGACGGCAATAAATACATTAATAATCTTGCTCACAGTTCCAATAAAATTGATATGGAAATTGAAAATCCATTAAAATATATTAAAGCTTTTGAAATTTTAAAACATACATGACACCTTCAGGTAAATGAAGATTCTAGTCGATGTGCTTCACCTGCTGGATGAATGTGCGACAATCTTATAAGTAGTGACAATCAATTAATCATAAAAAATCTCCATTTCATTAATACAATAGATGAAACAAAATTTGAAAATATTTGTTTGTATGCAAGAATCAAAATCGGAAATGAAACTTATACGTCAGAAATTTACGAAAGACAAATTAAGCGCAACAATTTTCATATTGTAGCAAGTAATGGGACCCTCCTTGGCATGAGAAATTTTTTGTTTTAAAAGAAAATTCGATGTTTGCAATTGTGAGGCAGCTTGTTCAAACTGATACGAGGGAACAAACAATATGTCAACATCGTACTAGCTTCAATTTTTCGTCATATATTATCCCAGTACGTGATACCTTCTGTATTCATGCAGTACAATCCAAAAAAAATCAAGAAAAAATTATTGCGCGTGGGAGATTATGTCTGTTTAATACCGAGAGGAGTGGGAAAACGTTAAACTTTTGTATATATGTAAAATTTATGTTTCTATTCAGTATAAGTTCACCGTTTGTTAATTCATATTTAAACACACTCTATTAAAATATATAAATAGGTTTATTATTAATAGAGTTTGTATAATATGTTCTTATTATGTAAAAATAAAATAAAAAAGTAAAAAGAAAAGCGGAAAATAAGTCTATAAATCTATTTTACAGTCCTCATATCTCAATTACATTAGGCCGAAATTGCGGCAAGTCGGACTTTCAATAAATCTCTCAAGAGATTTTGGAAAGGGGTAAGGGTTTGAACAACATTATTTCTCTGACCAGTCACAGGGGTGAATTTCGTGAATTCCCTGAATTTCATGAAAGGCGTCAGTTGCTTGTATTCCTTGCATTCCCTGAATTTCATGAAATCCATGAATTCCGCAATTTCTTGCAATAGTGTGAATTCCATGAATTTCACGGATTCCTTGAATTCGATGAATTTCTCCAATTTTTTGAATTCCATGAAGTCCTTTAATTCCATGTACTCCATGGTTTTCCGAAATTCTATGATTTCTGTGAATTGCTTGTATTCCGTGAATTCTACGAATTCAGTGCATTCCGTGAATATCATCAATTTTGCGAAGTCCATAAATTTGTTGAATTTCGTGCATTGCATGAATTCCGGTAATTTCGTAAACTCTGTGAATTCTTTTAATTCCGTTAATTCCTTGCTAGAGATTCTTGACTTCAAAAACCGTTAAAAAAATGGTTGGTAACGGTAATTTTTTTTAACCGCTACAGACCATTCTTTTACCGGTACTGATATTTCATGCCCTTTGAATTAAAGAACATAATAAATCCGGATAAAAGCCAGCTACACATTGCCTATATGCGATCAATCTCCGAAGGGATCTACGCACAAAGTGGGGCCGCCGTCTACTCACCACCGCGCCGATTTCACCATTTTTTCATAATCAGAGTTTTGATAAAAAATGTATACAAATTATATAGAATTTGTATATAACCAATTTTGTATATAAAATATATGCTAATTATATACAAATGAAATATAAGTTCTATAAAAATACTATACAAATTTTATAAAAGTTGAATCAAAATTTCATATATAATTTATATATAAATTGTATATATTTTTTTCACGCGGGGAGCTACATAAAAAATCGCGCCCCAGGCGAGCTCCTACTTGCGAGCCAAGCGAGCCGCGCGCAATGAGAATGTGCCCACGCAGCGGGTGGATTTTTGAAACTTGAAAGAGGTTTCGCACTCAATTTGGCATTTTGGATAATAGATTAAACGTTACCTTTATTCTTTTTCCGCTAACCGAGAACTATTATCACGGAATCGATTGATGGATTGTAAATGGTATCAGTGTACTAAGTGTTAGGTTTGCTTGTATGTGGTTAAAAGCGTTGGCGGATATATCTTGGCAAGATACCAAAGCTCTAATGTTATCCGGCTACAGGAACTGAGAAATCGGTCTGTGGTGTAAGAGTTAGGAGGTGAAATAACGTTTGCTGTAAAGTAGGCGGCTTCGCGATTATTCAAACCCACTGCAGAATGACAGCCATGCAATTCTACGATAGATAAAATCTCGAAAGATCCTCCCTAGGTAACTGATCTAAATTTAATTTAATTCCTAAATCCTTCGTTTCAAACCCTGTTATCCATAACTTTTAAATAATTGTTTTTAAAAAAATTATATAAGTAACAGTAACAGATCTAATCAAAACAATTTTTTGCGTAAATGACAGTTTAATAATTTAAACCTGAACTTCTAGAACTGATGACCTCCGCAATCTCGTAATGAGAGGAGCCGATGGCCGAAATAGAGGTTGTGCTCGGTCAAGCGGGACAGACTACTCGAGGGCCGCACTCTCGGCGCGTTAGTTGCATCAGGTTGCGTCACGCATCAAAATCCGATACAATTTATTAACGCGACCCTGTCTGTTTCAGTTGTGATGCCCCAGATTTAGGATCGAAGCCAAGGCAAGCTATACCCGAAACTGATCTTATACGGCTTATACCGGATGTTCAGTGAAGTTTACAATTCAGCTGAAAATTGAACTATTTTACTGGGAATTCACTTTTTTCGTGCAAAATTACCTATTTTTTTTGAAAATCTAACTTTTTCAGTTAAAGATCACCATTTTAGATTAAAATTCATCTCTTTTGGTTAGAATTTTATGTCCTTGGTTAAAAATTTAACTATTTCTGGCAGTAAACTTAATAATGTTTAATCAAATCTGAATTACCCTGAGGGCAAAAAAAAATTGCTTTTTTGACACAAAGCCGCAGAAATGCTTTTCAATCTTAATTATTTTAGGTTTAAAAGTCTACTCTTATATTTTTGATTTAGAACTCCATTTTTTATCTTAAAAATGGTATTATTCAGCTGAAAGTATTATTTTCATATTGAAAATTCAACAATTTTTCACTTGGTCACTCTGTTTCGGTCCAAAAATAACTTTTTTGTCGAAAATATAATTTCGGATTGGCCTTTAAACTTTTGTCTTTAATATTCATCTTTTTGATTGAATTTAACTATTTCTTGTAAAAAAATAAAAGTTTTCTTATTTGTTTTATTTCAAGATTCATTATTTTATTTTGTATATCACTTCTTTAAATAAAAATGTGTATATTAACTTTTCATTTAAAAATAAATTTATAAATAAATATTGTTATAACCTAATAATTACAAAATTTTACAGACATATCTCCCAGTCTGGATGATTTCGCAATTATTGCGAAAAAAATACTTTTCTTCTACAAAAAATGTTTTTTGTTAAAATTTCAACTATTTTTTTAATTCGTTCTTTTCAGTAGAAAATTAATCTTCTTGGTAGAAATTTTATATTTTATCTACTTGCTTGAACGTTAAACTCATTTGTTTCAATTTGATCTTTTTGTTTAAAGCTTTATCGTTTTAATTAAAAATTCATCTCCATCATTGAAAATTTCACCATTTTCCTGTCGATTTTTTTTCTTTATAATAATTATTTGTAACTGAAAAGTTATTTGTTCTAATTGATTCTTTATCTTAGTATATAATTCATGTCTTTGGTAGAAAATTTAACTATTTTTCCAAAAATGTTTTTTTTATTTAAAAATTAATTTTTTAGATGAAAAGTTCACTATGCTATTCTTAATGAAAAATCTAAATTTTTGCATTTAACAAAACACTTCCAAAAAGTTTCAGAGTCAAAAAGATTTATATCACGATTTATACAAATAGTCATTATTATTCCACACCTAAATCCAAAATTTTCAAAAACATTCTTAGTTTTAGAATTATTATGCTGGTCATGTCTATGCTACGATCTTCAATAAAAAGTAGAACAACAACTACCACTCGAAAGGTACAAATGAAGTTAGATTAGGATTAATTTTGGATTTGTAAAAGTGCATCATATTGATATGAAGTTAATAATAAGAATGACATACAACGATTTAATATCCTGCGTTTACTGTGTTAAAGTAGTTAAGAATAAGTTTAGAACACTTCGAGTTATGCGTTTTGATAGTGACAAAAATGGATAAATAAGTGAATAATGAAAAATTGTGATGCTTTGTCAAACAGAATAATGAAGAAACTTGAAAATCAGGGAAAAGTAAGTTAAGGTGGCATGTTGTGATAAGACAAGTTTTCTGTTCTGAATGAAATGTCTTTAAAAGTAGCTTATTATTAGAAATCTCTATAAGAGCTTAAGAATCAGGTCTCGGTAACTTTATTGGGAAATGGAAGTTATTATGTGTCCCTTTTTCAAGAAGTAACTAGCCTTAATGAAACTTGCAAGTCGCTTAAACTTTTACATCTGCAAACTGTTTCTCAAGACATTAACGAAATTCCTTAGCTTCTCTTTTTCATAAAGAAAACTAAGGACAAGCTGTTTTCATAATATTCATATTATATTACACCAAACTCTTGAAACGTAAACAGTGAGTGTCACCTGACTTGTTTCCAAATGGAATATATATTTAATATATATATATATATATATATATATATATATATATATATATATACCTGCTCCCCTAAGAAACTGCGTGAGCCCGCTGTTGTATGAAGGCTAAAAACGGAGTGACTGATAGCGAGAGTTTGGTGTGATTCCATTGGAATATGTTTTCAATGCACAAATGCTTATGTAAAGAAACATTTCTTATTTAAAATATTTTTCTATAACAACAAAGAAATTATTGTTTAAATATCTAAAATATTGAAAGAAATATGTGCAAATAGTGCTATTGACTCAAAAATATTTTCAAAATCTTAAAGCAACTTTTATTAAGGTTTTCTTTTTAAATAAAAACTTATTCCTCAGTTATACTTTATCAGAAAGATAGAGCGGCCTCTAGTCTTTGATCATTCAATCTTAAAAAATCTATACAGAGAAACCATTAGAAATTCCATTATTACTTTCGCATTCTCCTGGTGCTCGAGACTTTAATTATCTAGGGGCAGCTGGCACGTGGGCGCTAAGTAAATCGACTTTGAATTACGCAAGACTCAATAACCCGAAGTCAAATATTAAAAGGCACGCTCTAAAGTAATTTAAATTTCAGGCTATAGTCTGTAATTTGATCGTTTTAAAGTTTTTCCTAGAGGATCAGTAGCATTATTCATAAAATAATTCAATCCTCTTGACTCTGAAATCTTATCAAAAGACTAATTTAAGTGATAATTTCTCTCAAATTATTTTTATTTTTCATTTAGCTCACAAAGTTGCCGCTTTTGTAGAAAGGGACCGTCCAAAAAACTACGCTGCCAATTTTGTAGCATGCTTCCTCCCTTCCGCCAAAAATAACGTTGCCCAAAATTCTCACAGAATTTAAATGGTCTGAATGCTTTAAAATGTTCTTTCCGAAATTGAAATAAGAAGGCGATCATAAATAACAGACAGAGAGGCTAAAATTAAAATAAGAATTAGATCATAAATTACAAGCAGAGAGACTATCTCAATAGAGTAGCCGACACTCACTACGGGTCCTTTGTTAAGCTTTCGGATTAAAATTTAGAAATAGATTTTTTTAGTTTTAAATTTTACAGCCTAAAAGATTATTTCAGATATGGAATGTGTCTCGCCAGAACAGACAACATTTCTGAATTCATCTCCAAAATAATATATAAGTATATAAGTTATAATTATAAAATATGTCTAAAGAAAAAATTCATCAATTAAAAAAACGGGTTAAGAATTTGCAGGAACATTTAAAAAGGGAGTCAGGTTGGTGACAGCCAACTACTTTAAATAAATATGCCTTCCCGGTACGTGATGAATACAATAGGGCCATGATATGACCGTTGCATCACTCTTAAAAAACCTCTAAAAGGACTAGTTTTAACTTACGCGTCGAACGATCGGACGTTAAATTCTGCATCCTCTTTTAAAGTTCAACTTTAGTGCCTACTATTATTTTAGATTAAACTAATAAGACAAAAATAATAACTTTGAATGTTCGATCATTTTGTATAATACAATCTGTAGTTTAATGTAGTGTCGGAATATGCTTAAATAAAAGAAGTCTTTCCGACAGAAAACGAGATTCGTCTACCTATTGTATTATCCGAAATGAAGAAACTTTCAAGATTATTATTTTTTCCGCAGCATTTTCAGAACTGGGCAGTTTGGGCTGATGAACCTCGGTACATAGTTAGAATATCATGGAAATGCCCTGTAAACCTTTAAGTGCCTCATAAGTGTACTGCGCATCCACAAGTCTCGTAGAACTACACTGCGCAGCTCCATTTGCTGAAGTCCTTTAATTTGCAGCTGGAGTATTACGAAGCTGTACTTCACATTCTTATGTGCCTACTAAGATTACTGTGAAACCTTAGGTATTATAGAAATGCATTGCGCAACTGCATGTGCTAGAAAACTCTTTTGCTCCGTGATAGTACCATAGACATGTACGGCGCATCTTTGTGTACCTTATAAGTATACTTAGTACCCGCAAATATCGCAGAACTGCATTTCGCAGCTCCATCTGCTGAAGCCCCTACATCACAGCTATAGTATCACGGAACCGTACTTCACATCCTACTTGCTACTGAACTGCAATAGGAACCCTTATTCACTTTACAAGTCTACGGCGCATCTTTAAGCGTCGTGGAAGTTCACTACTAAGCTGCATGTATTTAGAAACCCTACTGTTAGAAAAGCAGCGCGCCACTGAATATGCTGCAAAACTCTACGGCGCACTCCAAGCAACACGCAACTGTGATGTGCGCACTTATGTATCTCATAGACATTTTGTTTCACAGATTTAGGTTAGGGTTATACCGGTGTGTTTACACGACATGCTTGGAAAGTTATATTCACATTCCGTTGTTTTTTATATGCACTTAACTCAGGGATAATTTAAATACTCGCAACAAACGATTATCATTAATTTATTATGACTTTTTGTGGTAATTGCGCTAATTTCGTTAATTAAATTAAAAGTATAAACCAATTTAATTTTTCTTCTAAGTGGTGTTTATTTATTTATTTTAACCTTTTTTTTGCTGTGCCTCTGTTTTTAATAGAAAAATAAATAGCGAACTTCCCAAAAGTAAAGTCAGGAATCGATTTCACCCTTAACATTTTTTTAAAATAGGTAAGGTCAGAAAGTGGAAAAAGAGCTAAGGGGGCATGAGTAAGGTGTAAAAAAATTAATGTAAATGCCCTTGATAAGACTAGATCTCAAATAAAGCAATATCTAACGTAACATCTTTGTGTAGCTAGTTTGAAGAAACGTAACCTCTAAAAAGCATACGTAATTTATTATTTCAGTGTTACTTAAAAAATATTTTTTCACTTATTTCACTCATGAAAGTTATTGAAATCTGTAAATTTAGTAATATTCAAAGATTTAAAAAGATAATAATGCATTCATTACACTTTTTGGAATTCTTACTCAGTTCTACTTAATGCAACTGCTTTTGGAAAACTTTTAAATTTTTAAAATTTTTAAACATTCAAACCAAAAACGACGATAGAATCAGTATCACGCATTACAATTTCGGAAACATTACGTCGGTCTTACAGAGCGCGCTTCTCGCAACGGCCGAATACTAAGCTTTTAATATTTTCAATCATCTGCGACACTCATTGTTTCGGGGCTTCCAGTACGGTAATGCCAATCATATGACTCTCCTGCTTCTCGCAACGTTTGCATGAAAAACGCTCAATATTTAAAAGTAACAGCAACACTCCCTGTTTCATGGCAAAAAAGGTTATCAAATAAGGTGAGTATCAAGTCCGATTGTTCGATTTATATACAGAGTGTCTAAAAAGTCCCGGGACGGTATAATATTTGCTTAGGTAAAATATTTTCCAAAAAAGTGAAGGTCATTCCTGAAGTAAATTTCAGCGAGGAATTTAATAGTGACCTTCACTTTGACCTTGAAGTTGTCCTTCATAGCTTTTTGAAGGTCAACTTTGTTTTTTAAATAAATACCCCCTTTTTTAAATCTGCAATCGATAGAGTGGAAAATTCTAAGTTCAGGTGCGTACCCAAGTTATAGGTCAAGTATAACGTGCAAGATCAATTAGAGGTTATTTGAAATCAACAAAGTTTTCCAAGAGCTCAGTGCAATTCCTGAAGTACATTTCAACGAGAAATTTATTGGTGAGCTATCTATTAGGCTGGGGCGAAAAACCAACATTGTACGTCCAGGAAAACGCAGCACACTTTGAAATTTTGAAATCGGATAATATCTTCAGTCTGTTCTTTGAGGGCGAAATCTCGAAATTTCACTAAAAAACA
>JAAAKG020138553.1:0-12607 GCA_010014905.2 Druon quercuslanigerum
ATTTCGGCTTCTTTTATACATTTTAAAATGGATCTAAAATTTTTTCAACAATTTTAAATCGAATTTTTATTTATGAGCAAAATAATTATTATTTGAACAAGATTTTAAATCTTTGAAAAAATTAATTTTTAACAGTTTAACATTTCAAAATATTGAAAACTAAATTTTCAACTATTAAAAATTGAATTTTTTAATTTTTTTAACCCTTAAAAATTTTATTTTATCTTTGCCAAAATGAAGTAAAATTGTCAAGGGTATTATTAAATGTCATCTTGAATAAAAAATCAATCCAATTTAAATTAGATCTATAATTTTTTTTTAATTTTAAGTTATGTTGGTGCTATGCAATTAGAATTTTTATTTATGAGCAAAATAATTATTATTTTAACAAGATTCTAAATCTTAAGAAAAATTAGTTTTTAACAGTTTAACATTCTAAAATATGGAAAATTGAATTTTCAACTATTAACAATTGAATTTTTTAATTTTTTTAACCCTTGAAAATTTTATTTTATTTTGGCCTTTTGCAAAAATTAATATATTTTGAAGTTTTAAAATTCCGAAAAATCTTCTGTTACATTGGATGGAAATTATTATTGAATTATATATTATTATAATTAATTATTAATATTATTGCATTATTTATTATTTTTCTTCAGTAATTATGGGTATTTTTAATAAAAAATAAGTACATTTAAAATAATATTTACCATTTTCTAACAACTTTGGGTTGTTTTGGTATATTTCAGTTGCGAAAATGGTTTTTTCAATAAAAACCATTAGATTTGTATTTCATGATTTTGTTTAAAATATTAAAACATGCAAGTTGATTAAAAAATCAATATATTTTGAAAAAGATATATCATTTTTTAAAACAATTTTAAGTGATGTTAGTGCTTTGCAATAAAATAATTTATTTGTAAGAAGAATAATTATTATTTGAGCAAGATTCTAAATCTTTAAAAAAATTAATTTTCAACTGTTTAACATTTTAGTTTTTCATTCCTTGACAATTTCAGTTCACTTCGGCCTTTTGCACCACAAATCTTTATATTTTCATTTAAAAACTCACTGTATTTAAAAAAATATTACGTTTTTTTAAGTTATCAAAAATCAATAGATTTCGAAGTTTTAAAATTCCGAAAATTTTTTGTTATATTGGATGTAAATTATTATTAAATTATTTATCATTTTTCTTCAGTGATTATTTGTATTTTTAATAAAAAATGAGTACATTAAAAATAATATTTACCATTTTTTAACAACTTTGGGTTGTTTTGGTATATTTTACTTGCGAAAATGGTCTTTTAAATAAAAATCATTATATTTGTATTTCATAATGTTTTTTTAAAAGAATAAAATATGCTAGTTGAACAATTTCGGCTTTTTTTAGTGTTTTTTTTATGAGAAATTACCATCTGGATTAAAAAATCAATACATTTTAAAATAGATGTAGATTTTTTTTTACAATTTTTAAGTTATGTTGGTGCTTTGCAATTAGAATTTTTATTTATGATCAAAGTAATTATTATTTAAACAAGATTTTCAACCTTTGAAAAAATAAATTTTTAACTGTTTAACATTTAAAAATATTGTAAATTGAATTTTCAACTATTTAAAATTGAATTTTTTAAGTTTTTTAAAGCTTGAAAATTTTTGTTCATTTTGGTCTTTTGCACCAGAAATCTGTATATTTTCATTTAAAAACTCATTATATTTAAAGAAAAATTTTACGTTTTTTTTAAGTTATCAAAAATCAATAGATTTCGAAGTTTTAAAATTCCGAAATTTTTTTGTTATATTGGATGTAAATTATTATTAAATTATTTATCATTTTTCTTCAGTAATTATTTGTATTTTAAATAAAAAATGAGTACATTAAAAATAATATTTACCATTTTTTAACAACTTTGGGTTGTTTTGGTATATTTTACTTGCGAAAATGGTCTTTTAAATAAAAATCATTATATTTGTATTTCATAATGTTTTTTTAAAAGAATAAAATATGCTAGTTGAACAATTTCGGCTTTTTTTAGTGTTTTTTTTATGAGAAATTACCATCTGGATTAAAAAATCAATACATTTTAAAATAGATGTAGATTTTTTTTTACAATTTTTAAGTTATGTTGGTGCTTTGCAATTAGAATTTTTATTTATGATCAAAGTAATTATTATTTAAACAAGATTTTCAACCTTTGAAAAAATAAATTTTTAACTGTTTAACATTTAAAAATATTGAAAATTGAATTTTCAACTATTCAAAACTGAATTTTTTTGGTTTTTGAGCCCTTGAAAATTTTAGTTCATTTTGTCCTTTTTCACCAGAAATCTGTAGATTTTTATTTAAAAAATCATTATATTTAAAAAAAGATTACGTTTTTTTTAAGTTATCAAAAATCAATGCATTTCGAAGTTTTAAAATTCCGAAAAATTTTCTGTTATATTGGATGGAAATTATTATTTAATTATTTATTACTATTATTATTATTTAATAATATTATTGAATTATTTATTATTTTTCTTCAGTAATTATTAGTATTTTTAATAAAAAGTAAGTACATTGAAAATAATATTTACCATTTTTTAACATTTTGGTATATTTTACTTGTGAAAATGGTCTTTTAAATAAAAATCATTAGGTTTGTATTTCATGATGTTTAAAAAAATAATAATAAAGTATGCAAGTTGAAAAATTTCGGCTTCTTTTAGTGTTCTTCGTCAGAAATTACCATCTTGATTAAAAAATCAATACATTTTAAAATAGATCTATAATTTTTAAACAATTTAAAGTTATGTTGGTGCTTTGCAATGAGCATTTTTATTTATGAGCGAAATAATTATTATTTGAACAAGATTTTAAATCTTTGAACAAATTAATTTTCAACAGTTTAACATTTAAAAATATTGAAAATTGAATTTTCAACTATTCAAAATTGAATTTTTTAGGTTTTTTAACACCTGAAAATTTTAGTTCATTTTGTCATTTTGTACCAGAAATCTGTAGATTTTTATTTAAAAAATCATTATATTTAAAAAAAGATTACGTTTTTTTAAGTTATCAAAAATAAATAGATTTCGAAGTTTAAAATTCCGGACAATTTTCTGTTATCTTGGATGGAAATTATTATTTGATTATTTATTATTATTTTTTAATATTAATATTATTACGTTATTTATTATTTTTCTTCTGTAATTATTAGTATTTTTAATAAAAAATAAGTACATTGAAAATAATATTTACCATTTTTTAACAACTTTGGGTTATTTTGGTATATTTCACTTGCGAAAATGGTCTTTTAAATAAAAATCATTAGATTTGTACTGCATGATATTTTTTTAAAATAATAAAATATGCAAGTTGAACAATTTTAGCTGCTGTTAATATTTTTCGTGAGAAATTACTATCTTGATTAAAAAAGTAATACATTTTAAAATAGATGTATAATTCTTCAAAACAATTTTAAGTTATGTTGGTGCTTTGCAATTAGAATTTTTTTTATGAGCAGAATAATTATTATTTGAACAAGTTTTTTAATCTTTAAAAAAATTAATTTTTAACAGTTTACAATTAAAAATATTAAAAATTGAAATTTCAACTATTTAAAATTGAATTTTTTAAAGTTTTTTAACCCTTGACTTATAAAATATTAAAAATGGAAGAAAATTGATGATAATATTTTCAATTCAATTTTCAGCTTATAATCAATTATACACTAACACGGTGAAGAAAATATTCCCATCTTATTTTTTGATTGATGCCAACTTCAAAATTTTAGATTGATCTCTCAAACTGCATAATAAGATAAAACAAAAATCTGAGCATTCATCTCTGTTTGTTTTAATTTTTTTTTCGAGCATCATTTTAAGATTGATTAATGTGTTCACACCAGCAAGGCTTACATCAATCATTTTTGGTTTAAAGAAAGGTCAGACTTTTTTCAGTAACCCTGGGTTCAAGAGAACTCAAAACGAGGAACTACTTATAAAACAAGTTTAAAAAATCTGTAATTTGTTGCTGTCAACGCGAAAATTATGTACGAAAGAGCGAAATAATTTAAAGAACCCAAGGATTTCGCCTCACGAAGAGAAGGTCTTGTCTTATCAATGTAAAATAAGTACAAAATCTTCTCTGACCCAGAAATATGTGAATATGTTTCACTTTTTTTCATTGAAGAAGAATTATGCTCATAAGTCATCTACGATAAGAAGAGATTTATTTTTTATTGTTCTTTCATAGTCTTTAAGTGACTTCAACTTTTGAGATTTTCAATTTATATATTAGTTTCCGTAAAAAATTAAATTTATTTATTTTAGTATTGACAATATATAAAAGCTAATTTTAAATATATTTTTCAGTTTATTTGATCTCAATGCAAAATGCCTTTCGAAATAAAATTATTGATTGATAAATGTCCAGAACGCAATAATTATCTTAGCTCTGTATTATGCGAAATAAAATTTATGAGTAGGAACGAAATCCCCAATTTTATAAAATAAATTTTATCGAACGCAAAAATTTTAAAGAGCTTCAGCATTTGTAGGAATTGCTTGATATTTAATTTATTTGGAAAGAATATATTTGGCATTGAATATTCTTAAGGCATATAAATTATGTGATTATAGAGCGCGAGTCGAAAAAGTTATTTCTTATCATATTACGACACATGTTCTCTTATCAGCATATACGTAATAGTTTCACCTCTCCAGACTTTAGTTTCTTTTTGTAAAAAAATGTCTTGTATTTTTATTATAACTTTTTTATAAAGATAGTATCGTAGAGTTCCGAGTCAGTAACCGCCACTTTATGTCATAGATATGCAGTGAACAATAAGAAAGTTTTTATCTATAAAATGTTTTTTTACAGATGAATATATTCAATGTCTGCAGCATAGATTGTTTTTTTTATTTAGAAACATATAATTGCAAATGTGTGTTCAGTGAAAATAAAAAACAGATCTTATTTTATATTTTACGTTTTATTAAAAATGAAGCCTAATCTTTGGAAAAAATTTGTGGATGCCAGTAAAGGGTATTTGATGAAATACATTATCATTGTATGTATAAGAAAAATAGATAATAACTTAGGAAGCAAAAAATAAAATTGTATGTCAGTGGCACGTGGCAGCTATTTTTCACTATCTATTGATAGTCTAGATTCTAATGTGCGTTGAACTTTATAAATTTTCTGCAATTTTTATTTTCTCATTAATGCAGTTACATGTTTAGAAATCTTGGAATTGTAAATTCCAAGATTAAATTAAGATTTGAAGAAATGAATAAAAGATGACTATTTTCCTTAAAAATTAGTTGAAAAGTTTTCAATCATTTATTTATGATGAATTTATATGTGTACAAAGGTAATACATACATTTTCAAGACATGGCGAAAAAAACCGCAAAAAATTAGTCAAAGGAGGCGCCCTTCACCTTAAAAAAGAATTTCTTAGCCTATTAGGACGCCAATTGAGTCGTTCAAACCTACTTCTCTCATACTTTTCCTGCCCTACTACCCCTACATTCTTCTAATTCTTCTGCGCACTCTTCAACCTTTTCTTTCCCCCTCTCTTACCACCTTTCCCCTCTTTAACGCTTCCCGCACCGGACTTCATCCATATCTGCTTTCCTCTGATTACTTCTCCAGTCAACACCCTCCTATACCTCTTCTCCTACTTTTCCACTTTACATTTTCCCTCATTTCCACTTCCTTGACTGGTAATAGTTTCCCTTTCATCACTTTCCATACTTCCTGTCACCTCATTTTTCCCTACTTTTTCTATTTTCTATACCCTAGTTTCCCCTCAATCTTTCTCACTTCCCAGACTTACCCTTTGTCACTTCCTCTCCCCTCATATCCCCTAATTACAACCCCTTATTTACCCTCACTTCGATCCTTATACTCCTCTTACTTCCCGCACCTCATTTATTTTTCTTCTTCACCTACTCTCCCCTCTTTTGCCCTTTCTTCCCGTACCTCCCTCACCTTATTACACCATAACTTCGATTATTTCCGAGCTTTTCATTTCCCTTCATTTCCCTTATTTCCCTTTACATCATTTCTCTCAATAAAATTCTCATGGCTACGAAATCCTAAAAATTATTTTCAAAAAAGACAAAACTCAAATGAGAACCTATATATTATATTACATTTTTGATTATTTTTTTGAGAAGGTACAACTTAAGCTCGTTTCGTGTTTAGCTTCGGAAATTTTTTTTTTATCAGCTTGATAATAATAAGTATAATTATGGTACCATTTAGTCAAATCCCTTTCAGGGTAAGAGTGACTCACCCGGTTATAGCCCCGTGATACTGTCGGGGTTCGAGGGATTAAGTTTCTGAAGCGAGAGGGGGGGGGGGATAAATTTTTAGATTAATCTAGAATTCTCCTGTTACTTTTTTAACGATAACGCTCTTTCTACAAACCTGCATCGACCCAGGTGGTTGATTAATTTCTCTTGCAATAACCCCAGGCGAAAAGATTCACACAGTCAACACTCTTCATTATGTATTTCTTAGAAAACTATTTATCGTCACACTTTTCTATGCTGATCTACCGCTTCAGATTCCTTTACGCCCATGGATTTCCTTATGCAAGCTCTTGTATTTCTATGGCTTTTTATATCTTTGCGAATTAGGGTCTCATTCCACATTCCAACCTTTCTTTCCTTGGCCTGCCTCTGGGTATGTTACCATTTACTTCACCTCGATTCGTATTTCTTCACTTTTTTCGCTTTTATATTATTTGTACTTTTATTGACTAGTATCTTTATTTTCCTGTTCTTGTCCCTATAATCATTTGCAAGTATATTTCTCTTCTCATTGCTAAGGCTTGTGAGGTTCAATTAAAAAAATACGCCTTTCTCATTTTCCTAATGGCTACGCGGATTTCACCATTACACGATTGCACCACCAGTCATTCTTCCTGGATCCGCAGTACCACACACTTTACTTGCACACCAAACAATTATATCCCGGAGCATAGTCCATGCGCCCCCTATATTTTATAGCGTATTAGCTCCTCCCAAGTTGTCGAATCTATGCGGTCGTATATTCTATTCTGAAAATCTATTTGCACTTTCGGTTGTTGTAGATTCTCAATATCGATTCGCAACTGTTTCCATCTTTCTGTTTCTCTTTTTTCTCCATCTTTGACCTAAGTTTATTTTTGAGACTAAGAGGAAATCTCTTCTGCAGGAACGAAAGTGGATCATTGTATGCACAATCCAAGTATATGTAATACAAACAATCCCTTTTCTAAACATAAGCTAAACAATCTGTCTCTGTTATCATTTGTTTTTGGATCCCCAAAATTACACTGACACCTCGTTTATATCCACCGCCCGAGAACGTACTCATTCACTTATATCCTCCCAGGAGTGGATCCCACCAAAGCTCCTCAGCGGAGGGGAAATTACCACTCTGCGCGCTGATTGGCTTGTTTGTCACGTGGTGCTGCGAGGTGGTGGTTGCTAAGAGGATATAAATGAGAGCTTTGGCAAGGATATAAGCGCAACAAAACGCGGACGTTGGACTTCAACCACTGATTCCCTTAAAAATTCAAATACTTGGTTGAAATTTCATGCACTTTGTGAAAAATCTTTTATTTTTGTGGGAAGTTAATCTCTGTGCCTGAAAAATATTTTTTTATATGAAATTTAAGTTTTTATATGAAAATTCATGTTTAGAGCTGAAAATTTAACTGAAATTTTTTTGGTTGAAAATTCATTTCTTTGGCTGATAATTTTACTATTTTGTTTAAAATTTGTGTTGTTCTGCTATTAGTGCTTTTAGTATATAAAAATTAAATAAAAGGAGGGAAGTATTGAGTCATTCTAAATTCTCGCGAAAGAGTCATGTCAAAGGTCATTTCAAGGTCAACGTATTTGTTTAAAATGGAAACCCCTATTTTCTAACCCGGAAATGGAAAGAGCGGAAAATTTTACATTCGAATATGTATTTTGGCCTCAAGTCAAAATTACCTCGACGGGTCATTTGCAGGTCATTTCAGTGTAGGGATGAATCTGACCTACATAAGTCTCCAGGATCACATCCAATGAGTTAATGGTTCCGACAAAAGTTGTAGGGTTTGGTCCAAGGAATCTAATGGTGACCTCGATTTTGACTCCAAGGTCATTTCTGAAGGTCATGTTAGGGTCAAAATATTTTTTTAAATGAATACCTTCACTGGAATGACCTGCAGATGACCCGTAGAGGTCATTTTGGCCCAAGCCAAAAATACATATTCAAATGTAAAATTTTTCGCTCAACAAAGTGTAAATTAAAAAATATTTTTAAACGTGTTTATTGTTACATTATTTTATTGAAACATGTTCCAAATAATATTTCAAAACTTTATTTTACTTATGAAAATACAATAATTTTAAGTTTTGCCTATTATTATTTTATAATGTTCATGCAAAAAAAACAATTTTGTATTCTTCAATTCAATTCAATTGACAAATAAAATACACTATAATATGGACTAATTTGCATTTTAGGTTATTTCACAACATTTTTTTATCATTTTGGATCATTTTGAGTCAAGAAAAGATCTAATTGTTAGATATTTTACTTTGCTCATCTCTTATCGCTGAAAAATGTAGATTAATTAGCATTTTGGGCCATTTTGGACCAGTTTGTGACGTCTTAGGTCTGAGGTGGGCCTAATTGTTGGGATTTTTCTTTAAACATCTTTCATCAATGCTAAGAATCAATATATTATTCTTTCGACCGTGCAATTATAAAATAATTCGAAAATTAGTAGGTGTATAAGGTTATTTTGCAAATATTAAAAAAGTAGCAGTGCTCAGTTACAGTAAAATTTATTAGGAAGATTTTCAGCTAAGAACGATTAAGATCGGTTGAAAATTGAAGAGTAGGCAGAATTTTCGACAAAAGTTGATTTTTTTCCTGCTGTGGGGCGTAGCATACTATTTTAAATAATCTTTTGATTTCCACTTTATTCTAATTCACAATAATCTGGCAGATAAAAATCCATGATTCTTGACATACTCTCTTGCTCTTTCTTTCATAATCAGATCAAACATTGAATACCATGTGATTCCCTAATTACTGCTGACCATAGTTAGAGTCCCTTCTTTCACTCCTCATTTTTTATCAATCTAATGTCGCATCCCTTCTCCTTCTTGATTCTTCATTCATCGGCTGAAAGTCTTCCCTTGCCATAGCCGGATACATGCCTTTCTTCAACCATTTCGTGTCCATCTTTGTAATAAATAACTAATGTAAATATATTTGCTTGATTATTATTTCAATGGAAAGATTGTGCAGCATTTTCAATGATGAAAGCATAATTTTCAGCAAAGTCAAGCAAAATTAAGTACTCGCCGTTTTTAAGTTTAGTGCAGAGTGCTTCTACGAAAGCATCAGCGTCTGCTATTTCGGTCTTCAAAGTGCTTCTATCAGTTAGCTGCAAAACTTGATATTTCACTGTGTTGAATCTATCAACGTGCAATATATCAGTCAGGTACTTTTAAAAGTTTTCAATGTCAGGACAAGATTCACATTCGTTAAAATGGGAAGCGTCAGTGGGTTCGCTGCATATGATTTCTTTCAGGCAGTCATGATAATCTGATAATTGTCTGCCAGTTCCCTCAGTTAAATATTTCATATCAATAGCATACAACATTAACTTTACGTTTTCATTATAAACGCAGACACAAAAATTGTGAGTTCCACTTGCTCCAGCTAAAACTCAGTGCTAAAAATCTGGCATATTGCACAGAATCATTCTCTTCTGTACTTGCTCACAAGTACTGTATAGTTTTTTGACAGATATAAAATCTTTCTTATCTGGGATCTGTCGACTATTCTCGTCATCTTTGTACAAGTTTATTATCAAATTTTCAGTTTCTTCTGCCAATTTTTGTCCTTGCCTCGTTTCCGAAAAAGTCAAAACTCCACTTTTGACAACTAATTCTTTCGCTTTTCTGGCCTCACGTTTTGATGCACCGAATTCTCGCATGATTTGTCTGCGACTCCAAGACTTAGACGCAAAGGGTGAGTAGACAAATATTTTCTGAACATGCATCCTTTTTTTCATTTCTCATTGGCAAGCAAAAATCTGTGTCCTCGTTTATATCTTCCTCTACATTAATATCAGGCTCTTCTATAACTTTGAATGGCTGTAAATTGAGAGTTCTACATTCTTTTCCACAAGCAACACATATTTTACTGCCTTTCGGCAAATCAGGAAACACTGTTTGCTGGTTTTCCGTTAGAAGCATCAGATCAATTTCTCTCACATGTTTCCCCTTACGGAAAGGATTTGCACATCTGCTGCGAAAACTTTGCATCGAAAGCAGCGATTCGTAAATAGACTTGAAAACGAACTTATAACCTGCACTAAATGAACAAAAACCACAGAAAAGAAGGATAAACAATTTATAAATATGTACAACTAAGAAACAAAAACAAAATGCAAGAAGTCACAGAAAACACACACAGAAAAATTGTAAACACTACACATTGGCTGCTTTTACCTTTCAGGAGACTGAAGTCATAGTAGAGTAACGCAGTACAAATGACAGTCTATGTGATTGCCTTTTGTTTCTTGGTACAATATGAGAAACAAATGAAAATCTATGTACGTAAATGACTTTTGTTTTTTAGCTATACACGAGACCAAGAAAGAACGAATCCTGTATAATTTGTTTATATGAATAGTTTAAACTATTTTTAATTTATTTAAGCCTTTTACAAGTCTGTTTCATGTGACGGTAATGATGAAAATATACAGCAAAAACTAAAAAAAACATTATGGACTATAATGCACTATATGCAAGAATTTTTGATGCATTAAAAACAGCTGAAATTAATTTTTGGAAAGTTTTTATACCAATGAAAAGTATGTTTGAATGAATCGAATTTGAACGAAACAACTTCGGTCGGTGCATCGGCAGGACTGGCCGACAAGCTTTCGTCTAAAAATACTTTTTAAAAAACTACACGAAGAGTAGAAAATGTAAATAAACATTATAATGACAATTTGTTTATAAAACTCAAAAATATATATAAATATATATATACTGCTATCATGTAGGCAAAAAAACTCTGAAAATTTGAAGGCAATCGGAAGACATGACTTAAAGTCAGTGCAGTTCAGGAATAATGCCCCAAACATCCTATCAAAAGTAATTTCTACGAGAAAAATGGGTAAAATTGATAATTTAAATATTAAGAACTTGTAGCTGAGTGAATTATTTATTGCGTTAAAAGTTTTTTTTAATTATTAGTGTGAAATGATAGGATTAAAATCTGTACCTCCAGGCTGTACGTTAGACTTTACCAGCAAATATCTCATTTTTCAACCAAAGAAATTAACTTTTTAATCAAACTGATAAATCATCAATCAAAAAAATAATAATTTCAAAGAGAGGAGTTTATTTTTTAACCAGGTCAATTTATTTATAACTTAAAAGATTATATTAATCTGAAATTATGAATATTTAACTGGAATACTTGAATTATTAACCAAAAAGAAGAATTTTTAGTAGTTAAATATTTAGTTAAAAAATTGATTTTAAACAAATTAGTTATATTTCAAAACGGTATAAATGTTCAATTAATATGCAGAATCTTCCAACATTGCATCCAACGTTGCATTTCCAAGAAAAAAAGGTAAATTCTTAACGAATAATGTAAAAAAGAATTATATTATAATTTACAAACATTTCCTTTTCAAAATACTACTTCTACTCTAAAAACTACTTGAAGCACTCTCTTGTTTTAAATTTCGGAAGAAGGAAATTTTGAATTTGGACGAGCATTGACTTGGAACAGTGATTTTTTAAAATCTTTCCTTCTAAATCTCTGCTTTTATTATTAAAAAAAATTCCCGCTCCATGTCAAAAATTCCTTGTCCAAGGGAAATTGTATTTCTTTACCAAAACCCCCTGTCCTGAAATAAAAACGATAATTATTTTCACTCATATGCCTTACAACTGTAGATAAAGTAAAAATTACTTTTCAAAATTGACAAAAATTACTAAAATATTGAGAACAGGGTTTTCCCCGGTCATTTCACGGTTTATCGTTAAGAACAATATGAATACAATTCAAACTGTTTCAAAATACTCATCTTTACATGCAATTTTCCTAATATTAAATTACATGTTTTCATATATTTTTTGGATAACTAATTATTTATTTTGGTTGCAAAATGCCAAAAAAAACCATAATTTTTTTATTTGTTCTTCCATTTTTACCCCGTTCTCTGATATTTTCTTAACAAGATATAGAATAAGTGAAATTATACTTTTTGAACAGATTGTAATACTTGAATATAGTTTCACTATTCTATTAATTGTTATACAAAAATTGTATGTACAACATAGATTTTTGTTGTCTCTTGAAGTCTGAAAATATTATTTATCCCGATCTACCTGTGGAATCGTCTTCAATTTATGTCTTATTACAAATAAACCAGTGAAAATTACATTTTTTATTATTATAAACAATTTTAACCAAATTCATTAACAAAATTATTTTTAAAATAAATTATTTTTTATTATTACACTAAAACCCCGTTTATTGCAACGCCTCTCAAGTCACTCTTTTCCGTTTATTGCAACGATGAAGGAGCTCCCAC
>JAAAKG020138554.1:0-12606 GCA_010014905.2 Druon quercuslanigerum
TCCACCGATTCATATATTTTATTAATAGAATGAGTCATATATAACTATAAATGTTGTTGTTTTCATGATTTAAGCGGCATAACCTTTAAAAAGTTGACTGACTTTACGGTCTGGTAAATATGACCAGAAAATGTGGGTACGATAATAACGATTTCGAATTCTCGTTTAACCTGAAAATTGTAGTTAAAGACAAATTTCACTGTGTTCGTAAGGTTACTGTAACCAGGAATTTCTCTCTGTTTAGTAGATGACGTTTTGAACTACCTGGTGCATGATCAGCAAAACCGGGCTGCCGACTCCTTATTTGGAGTTTTTTGCGCTTTGAAGCAAATTAATTTTTTTTAACTTTTCGTAGAAAACATCTTAAACTACTCTGGGGTTTCGTTTGAAACACGGTTTTGGGGCAAATGTAGTGAATTTTAAAATGTTCAGTGCGGAGCACTGGTATTATGGGCTGACAAAGCCATGTCAGCCATATGTAAACGTATTCAAATTAAAAAGTAGAATAATAATACACTAAAAACTTGAGAGACCGGTCTTTGTTACTTCGGTCTCGGCGTGCACACACTCACACTTGCCATAAAAGCGCATCCGTGGGCCGATCCCTTTTTAGCGCCGTACTGCTTATCGGTACTGCATCAAATTGCCTTTTCCCTCGGTGTGGGTGATCGCAGTATTTAGGTACGGTGCCGCCTCGTATACCTGCTTTATACCTGCTTCGACTGCTTGTAAGTTCGTACAGAGACCCGAGCTGTACGGTCTTACAAGTTTCTGGTGTAATATAATAATGTGAGTTCCAATTGTTACTTGAATGGTAATGACAATATGATATAATCATGATAATTTCAGAAAATTCATAATTTGTTGATAAATATTATGATTTCATCAAACAAATTTAATTAAAAAATGCATTATTCGAGAACTTATCGACAGAAAAATTCGTTTTTTTCAATGCCCGGCCCTTTAATTGGGCACTTCATGATCATTTTAAAAAAATCCATCACTATTTTATGAATTTTATTTTTTTAACAAAATTTAATAAACAAATGCATTATTAAGGCATTTTTCGTTCGAAAAATTCGTTTGTTCGATGTCAATTTAAAAAAATTAAGAACCTCATGATAATCTCAGAAAAATTTATAATTTTTTAATAAATTTCATGACTTTTAATAAAAAATTTAATAAACAAATGCATTATTTGGGCGTTTGTCGACGGCAAGACTCGTTTTTTTAAATGTCAGTCCTTTTAATTCGGAACTTTACGATAATTTCAGTAACATTCTGTAGTCGGGTGGTGCTATATTGACATTTGGCCTTAACCCTCCTCCTCTGCTGTCAAAATAGTACGACAAAATAGACTACGAATCCCTAGAAATTATATGATTGGATCTATATACTGATATACTGAGAAAAATCGTTAAAATAGTGTAAATTTAGGTGCAGTAGAAAGTTTTAAAATTGAAGCATCTAAAACAGTTGAAATTCAAACTTCTGAAAATTTACAAAATGCAAATTCAACTATAAGTTTCATTTATTCCAATATGAAAGACGATAAAAACCTTCACGGATAAGCATAAGTACAAAATCATAATTCGGATTTATATTCTATATCAGAGCGAAATGAAACTGAAGTTGATAATATCTTGAATGATCATTCTTACTGTGCAGCACCTAGAGCCAATACGACCATTTCGAAGGCCAACCGGCTTGAACAGAAGACCTTAGAAAAATCTTGACCAATTCTGTCGAGCCAATAGATGATACTAAGATTTTAAATTATATTTCCAGTAAAGAAAATGTATGTCGAGTGCATCTTAAATGTAAAACGAAGGCGAAAAATCTATATAGCTTCATCAGAGAAACTGGCGAATCGACATCGAGCAGTACACCTCACGAAGAAGCAATGTATAGAATTCACCGGAAAGTAAAATGGGAAATTATTCAAATTATAAAAAAATTCAAAAAGCGTATTCGCACGGTAAAAATTGTGGAATAAATTTCGTTGTAGCTAATTTCAAGACTAATTTCGTACCCGAAGGTAGGAAACTACCGTCGAGTTTTTTACCACAAAACTGTGGAAATAACCAGCAGGTAACTTGTCGTAGCTAATGTCCGAGGTGAACGCAACATTGTGTAATGGTACCAGTCACACAACCAAGTTAGCAGCTATTGATAAAGATGTCCGAAACTGTCCAAACATTTATGCTAGACTTACTCTTACCATAAACCAATTTATTGAAAGCTGTCTCTGCTAAAATATCTTTTAAACCCAGTATTATTAGAGTAGTCATGCAAAAATTAAGACGGAAATGTAATTCTTTAAAAAAATTAGATCTAAATTAGGTTGTCCTATTGGACAATGTAAAGTATGTTTTACTTTATAGGGCAAATAGTCGAACATCATGTACTTTTAATTATATTTATTGTAGTAACAGCCAAACAAATCATTATTTGGTGTTTATGGTTCGATTTGTCAAAAAAAAATGAAAACATGTAGTTGCATATTATTTTATTAAAAATACAATATCTACAACCTCTTCTGAAAATATGCAATCGCTAGAAAAATCGAAAGTTTCTTTTTTCCTTGTCAATGAACAGTCCGTGGTATTAGTATTCGATGTTGCATATCTAGTCAAATTCTTACTTAAGTGCGATGCAGTTCTTGATAATGGCCAAAAAGCCAAATTTGAATAGGTTAAGACCGTTTTTGAGTTTGATCAAAGAAAAAAGTTAAAACTTTAAAAATAAGATTGCGAAATAGAACAAGCGTGGTTAAAATGAAAGTACTAATTGCTGCTGCGCAATTAAGTAGCTCAGTTACAAGCCAGATTAATATCTATGAACGATGCACATGGAAAATTCCCAACGTCTCAATTCATTCATTTACACTCATATGTGTTATCTTTCAAGAACAAGTAAATACTTTACTTTTTGTTTCGAACGTTTATCGGACAAGTTGCTTATTGAAAAAAGTATTAGAAAAATATGCCAAAAGAAAATAAGAAAAGTGCTAAACAGTTAAATAAAATGCAAATCTTCGTCAAAAGTTCCTTGAGCCACACAAGAGAATTTCAGCCTGCTTATTGTACAAAAAGATGAATCGTTGAAATCACAAATTAAACCCATGAAAACCTCGTTCACTTACAGTTGCATAATATTTCAAGCGAGGTTAAACCGATACATCGATCACGAAATAAAAGGAAAAAAATTATTGTTCTTGAAGATGACGATTAGTTTTTTTCGCAAGTGGAAAACGAATCTTAGTTCAATTTAAAAAAATTTATGTATGAGATTTTAATGTTGATAATTTTGCACATTATTTTAACCCATGCTGGGTTGAATGGGTTTCATGCTGCAAAGAGCTTATTAGCACATTTATTCAAAATTATATCAATTCTAAGTATTTAAAAAAAATGGGTTTAAAAAAACTAGGTCTTAATGTAATGAGTTTATTAATGTTCCGTTTCATAATTCAAAACATGCTTTAGCCAGATATTTCCCAGTGAATTGCGTAACTTTTGAATGAACTCCTCTTTTCCATCAAATAGAAAACGTATTTTATAGTCAGATCCTGAATTCCATAAAGTCTGAAACCGGATTTTTATTACACGTGCTCGCATTTGCCTGAACATTTGGTCAAAGATGTAGAAAACTGCAGAAAACCGAAGTAACTGGGCACAGCCAGTTAACTACAGGCAAAAATAGCCCAAAAATTGGTATCTTAGTTTATGAACGGCCACTTAGTGAAAAATCCCGATTGGTCACCCCATCTGAGAGCTCACCGCATCCGTCCATGCTTAACATTCGAGATACCAACGAGTCGAGAATGAGCACTCAGTGAGCACTGTCGTCTATATGAAGAGAGGGATATAAATGTATTTATGATGTTTTAATGGTGAATAAAAAGAGCACATACTATTATGAAAGCGTAAGTCGAGATGGAGTTAATAGTGCGGACGATTTTCAAAGCAAAATCCTGCACAGCTTCGAATTTATTCAACAATCCGGCTTAGTGAAATGAAGTGGAAAGAATCCCATCGTTTTTATTCATTTGAGCGTAAAAACCCGCACTAATTAGCGCTGGCTAAAGCACGATGTACTACTTCGCCATTCCAGCAGGTATGCATGTCCAATTAAAGTGTCATAAGTTTACATTATATTGTTCATAGGGAACAATTTATTACGAATAGTGAGAGTGTAGTACGTCCACCCGGAGTGCATCCATCTATTTTACCCAGGAGTCTAGTAACGAAATCCGCATCTCTAAAGAGTGACACCGAACGTATGTCGTATACGTTTTTCCTCGCAAAAGAACACAGAAGTTGCGTATCTGCTTTAAGAAAAAAATTTAATTTATATAATCTTCCAAAAAAGGTCACAGAGGTCAAAGGTTTAGAGATCATAAGTGAGAAGTTAACGGTCAAATTTCAGTGGTCGAGGAAAACAGAGAATTGGTCATAGATCATTTATAATAGGGACTCTTTAAAAACTACGTCACACTTCTAGAGAAGGGTCATTGAAAAGGTTAGCGAGGTTAAATCTTAGGAGAGCATAGGTCAGGAGTCAACAGTCAAATGTCAGAGATCAAGGAACCAGGAAATGGGTCAAAGATCGTAGGAGCCATTCAGAAACTACGTAACACTTTTAGGGGAGGGTCTGTAAGAAGTTCACAGAGGTCAAAGTTCAGAAGATCATAGATTATTAGTAAAATTTGAAATGCTAGAGGTCAATGAAAAAAGTCATAGGACATAGATCATAGGGGCTGTGTAAAAACTACACCAGACTGCTAGGAGAGAGTCATTGAAAAGTGCAGAGAGGTCAAAGCTTAGGAGATCATAAGTCAGGAGTCAAAAATCAAATTTCAGAAAGCAAGGAAACAGAAAATGGGTCAAAAATCATAGAGGCCTTCAGAAACTACGTCACACTGCTGGGAAAGATCCTATCGAAGGTTAGCGAGGTCAAAGCTCAGGAGATCATAGATTATGAGTAAAATTTGACATGACAGAGGTCAACGGAAAAAAACTACGTCAGATTGCTATGGGAGGGTCATTGATAAGGTCAGAGAGTTTAAGCTTAGGAGATCATAAGTCAGCAGTCAACAGTCAAATGTTAGAGATCAAGGAAACAGAAAATGGATCAAAGATCATAGGGGCCGTTTAGAAATTACGACACACTCCTATGAGAGGATCTATTAAAATATCAAAGAGGTAAAAGGTCAGGAATCGACAGTGCAATTCCAGAAGTAGAGGAAAACAGGTAATGGTTCAATGAACATAGGAGGCGTTCGAAAACCACGTCATATTGCTAGGTGATGTTTGGGCTAACATATTTTGTGAACGTTTGTGACGTAAGAAGGAGAATCTGATGCAGATTAGGTCATAACACATAGAAAACGTCAATTTGTAGAACAATTTTTTTGACATGCCTATAAAATATTAGCGAATTTATTTTACAAACAAAATATCTAAATATTAAGTTCGTAAATTCTTCTGTTTTCTTTTAGGCGATTTCAGATTTCACACTTTTTCCCACATTCCCCTATGTACCCCTTTTTAAAGAATTCGTCTTTTTACTCCTGTTTTTGAGAAACGTCCCTTTTTATCACTTTTTCGCATAAATGCGAAATGAATAAATGGAACTCAATATGAAAATCAAACTATGTTTATTTAAAAGTTTATTGTTTTTCGAAGAGAATTCATCTCATTTTAGACTCTTCATACTACACTTAATGAATTCTCAAGCTAAAAGTACGAAATTTCAACAAAACACATTTATTTTTCAATAAAAAAGGATAATTTTTTTTAAAGAAAGTTAATTTTGAATTAAGTACTTGAATTTTTAACAAAAAAGATTTTAATACTTAATCAACATTAGTTGAATTCAACCAAACAGATAATTATCTAAAAAAAACAGCCTAATTTTCTATGAAAAAAGATGGCATTTTACAAAAAAATAATATGAATTTTCAAACGAATAGTACACTTTTCATCCCAAAAAGAATACTAAGAGTACAATAATACTATTTAGATATTTTTAAAGCCACGACGACGATTTTTTTAAAAGTTTGTTAAATTTAAAAAAAAAAGTTTATTTTTTAATAATTCTTGGATAAAAAAATGAATGCCCAATACAAAAGAGCAAATTTTCTATTCATAACAGTTTAATTTTTCAAAAAAATATTTTTTAACAAAATCGTAGAATTCTTAACGTGAAAAGATGAATGTTCGACAAAAAATTTAATTACTAAATGGGAAAGACGTCTGCTACAAAAAAAAATTATTTTTCATGCAAAATTACGAATTTTTGACGAAAAAAAGTGATTTTTTTAACAAAATAGTGGAAGATTGAACTTGAAAAGATGAATTTCCAACCAAATGTTCAAATTTTCAGAGGAAATAGAATAAACTTTAAACAAAATACAAACATTTGAATTTTAAACTCACCAAAGACGAATCTTTTTCACATACAGTTCAATTTTCAACAAAAAAGGCCATTTTTAAATAAGAAGGATGACTCTTTGACAACAGAAAAATGAATTTGCCAACGAAATAATGAATCTTCTATTTTAACTAGTTTAATTTTCGACAAAAAAGATGAATTTAAACAAAATAGTTGAATGTTTAACTTTCAAAGATGTATTTTCCACCAAATGTTCCAATTTCCGAACAGAAAGAGGTTATACTCTAACTAAAATCCAAATAGTTGAACATTAAAGCTAAAAAAAATTAATCTTTTTCAAAGACAGTTGAATTTTCAACAGAAAATAAATTACACATAAAAAAGATGAATTTTCAATCAAAAAAGAAGAATTTTTTTAAAAGTTAACTTTCAATAACAAACCTAATTTTTTTAACAAATAGTATAAGTTTTAACACACAAAGATTAATTTTCGACAAAAAATGACGAAGATGCTTTTTTTATCAAAAATTAATTTTCACGCCAAACAGATGAATCTTTTTCGAAGACAGTTTAGTTTTTAAAAAAGAAAGTTTCTTTTTAAATAAAAAAGACGACTTTCTGACCGAAAGAAGATGAATTTGCAATACAATAGGACAAATTTTCTATTCATAATAATTACATTTCTGAAGAAAAAGATAAATTTAAACAAAAAATTCATTTCTAAATAAGAAATATAACTGTTTGTCCAAAAAAGATGAATTTTCAATCCATAAAGACGAATTTTCTATTTAAAAAAGTTTAATTTCTGATGAAAAAGATCATTTTTTAATCAGAAAAATGACTTTGAACAAAGGATTTTCATTTTTTCCTCCAAAAGGACGAATTTTTTATTTAAAAAATTTTAATTTCTGACGAAAAAAATTAATTGTATCAAGAGGTTTATTTTTTAATCAGGAATATTACTTTTTAACCAAAGAATTTTAATTTTTTAATCCAAATGGACGAATTTTCTATTCAAAGCAGTTTAATTCCCGACAAAAAGATGAAATTTAACAAAAAGTTCATTTTCAGATAAGAAGGATGAATTTTTAATTCCAAAAATAAGACAAATGGACTATTATAATTATTTAATACGAGCTAATGAACCGAAGGATATTAATGCATACAATTCCATCAGATCACAAATGTCGACTTTGAAACCTGAAATTTTGACCGAGCGCTATTAGTTTTTCACAAGTAGTGATACATTTCACTCGTTTATTATATAAAAGCAGAAAGAATTATAAGTCTCAGCGAAATACGTGCGATTTATAGGTGTACTAAGCTGACGTAAACACATCTTCGAATCAAGTTAAAACCTATTTCATAATTAAGGGCTCATTTAAGGCTAATTTAATGCCCTAATGCCAAATTTAATGCTTCACTATTTTTTTAAAAAACCGGGGGTTACGCTAGCTTAATGTTAAGCTGACGGAACCCTACGTGAAATAAACGATGAATTGAGTTCTCACCTATCACATAATTAAGGGCTCATTTAGGGCTCCTTTAGTGCCCTATTGCCGAATTTAATGCTCCACTTTTTTTTTTTAAAAACCGTGGGTTACGCTAGCTTAACGTTAAGCTGACGGAACCCCATGTGAAATAAACGTTTAATCAAGTTCTATCCTATAATATAATTAAGGGCTTATTTAAGGCTGTCCAAAAGCACAGAAACATTTTTTCTAAAAGCCAAGCCTAACCCTCAAAAATCACCCTAAATACAAATTATGGACAAATTGTAAATCTGTACATATCATAATTAAGGGCTCATTTAGGGCTAATTTAATGCCCTAATACCACATTAAATGCTCCACTATAGTTTAAAAAAAACCGTGGGTTACGCTAGCTTAACGTTAAGCTAGCGTAACCTACAGTTTAAAAAAAAAATAGTCGAGCATTAAATTTGGCAGTAGGTCCATAATTTGTATTCAGGGTGGTTTTTGAGAGTTATGGGTGACTTTTAGAAAAAATGTTTTTGTGGTTTAGGAGAGCCTTAAATGAGCCTTGCATTATGTGATGGGCTAGAACTTTATTGAACGTTTATTTCACATGGGGTTCCGTCAGCTTAACATTAAGTTAGCGTAACCCACGGTTTTTTTTAAATAGTGGAGCATTAAATTCGGCAGTAGGGCATCAAAGGAGACTTAAATGAGCCCTTAATTATGATATGGACAAATTTTCAATTTGTCCATAATTTAAATTCAGGGTGGTTTTTGAGAGCTAGGGGTGGATTTAAGAAAAAGTTTTTTTTGTGGTTTTGGAGAGCCTTAAATTAACCCTTTATTATATGATAGGATAGAACTTGATTGAACGTTTATTTCACATGGGGTTTTGTCAGCTTAACGTTAAGCTAGCGTAACCCATGGTTTCTTAAAAAAATAGTGGAGCATTAAATTCGGCAATAGGGCACTAAAGGAGCCCTAAATGAGCCCTTAATTATGTGATAGGTGAGAACTCCATTGATCGTTTATTTCACGTAGGGTTCCGTCAGCTTAACGTTAAGCTAGCGTGACCCCCGGTTTAAAAAAAAATAGTGGAGCATTAAATTTGGCATTAGGGAATTAAATTAGCCTTAAATGAGCCCTTAATTATGAAATAGGTTTTAACTTGATTCAAAGATGTGGTTACGTCATCTTAATACACCTGCGATTTATAGTTATAAGATAGATTTATATATGCAGATAGGTATTAGTGCAGGATTCGTAAACGGACTTCATCGTAGCCAGAGAGCGACCTTCTAAGCATATACACACATCTATATTAAGAAGCATTTGTAGTCTATGCAATAGCGTGTGTTCATACACTTTCCTCTGTCTTTCTTTTTGTAATGCGCCACCGTGAAACAAAACATCACGTGACCCCCATTTTTCGTATAGTGGTTTAGAAAGATTGCAAAGAGTTTGCAAAAATTAATACTGCGATTTAGAAATACTTTAAAATTTTATATGTAAGAGTCTAATATTCTTACGACTTATTCTAATCAGAGATATTAGTCTGGTATTTTCATAGCCACTATATTTGACTTTTTCTAACCGTACCTCGATTATCCCTAAATTCGTATACTTTATTTCAATTATGGATATGCGATAAAAGAAATATTAATACCAAAAGTCTCTCCGTGTACTGATGTTTCTTCGAAGAAATTCTATTTAGAGTCTCTTAAGATATTGTGACAATAGCGAATAATGAGAGACTTTAAAAAAATCTTTTCTTGAATTCCCTTCGACGCATTTACCCTCGAATGAATCAAAACTAAGAAATCGTTTAACGCGCACGTGCAGATTTTACAGTGTCGTTTGCTCCCGTCTTTTCTCCACCCTTCTTCATTCATTTGCTAATGCAATACCGTCGAATTTCACGCGTAACTTTACGGTGTCTGTTATGAAAGTCCCGATTTAATGGGGACCCGTGCGCTGCTGGAAATGCGATTTAGGGTGGTGATATGAACCGAACCGACTTCGGGATGCCTTATACCTTTGATCAACATAACAGTTCTATGTGAGATGGCAGCGCGACTGTCAGAGATAGAATTGTCCTCAGCATCTCATATTAGTTGGAATGTTTATTGAGGCAATTTATATCCCGTGGGGGGCAGAAGAAAAATGAACAGTAGCCAGGCGGTGGAATTAGAAAGACCCGGACTTCGAAGTCCCATTAGGCATGCTTACAAAGGCTTTTTAAGGCTTACTCTTCATCTGCTGGATATGTCAAAAGTGTCATCCAAAATGGTGCCAGTGATAAAGCAAGATTTTTTAATGCATAGAACAAATACAAGATTATATTCCTAGGGATTATAAACCTTTAAATTTAACATGTATCAACCATTTACTTTTGAATTCAGAATGTAGTTCAATATACTGTTATTAATTGAAAAACAGTGTATTATGGCTGTTGTAACAGAGAAGATATTAGAGTGTGGCTACAAAATATCATTTTCGAAATTTCATGAATTTTCCATGAAAATAGTTTAAAATTTATTCATTTATTTTAAAACTTAGGAGAGTAGATTAAAATAAAATTGAAAAACGTATGTAACGTTTAATAATCAGGTTAATGTATAAAATTCCTGAAAATAAAACCAAGAATCCAACGACCAAATTTGGACATCCACCATAACATTTTCCTATTGCGATTTGAAAAAAGATTAAACAGAGATTATGATAATTATCAAAGATTATGAGGATGAATTTTCAACCAAATGGATGAATTTTCAAAGAAAAATATCCGACTTTAACCAAAAACAATTGCATTTTCATAACCAATTATTTTAATTTTTTAGAATCAACAAAGAAGAATTTTACAACAAGAAGATTAAATTTCTACCAAAATATTCAAACTTTCAACAAGTTATACCAATTTACAACCAACAAAAAATGGAAATTAAATTTTCAGTAAAAAAAAATAATTTTCTACAAAAACAAAGAAATAATTTTGAACCAAATAAACGAGTTTTTTTACCAAAGAGATTGATTTTAACCACAGTAATGAGTGTGTCAAAAACATATTTAACGCAGAAATTACACTTTTAAAACAAAAAGAAAAATTTTCTACCAAAAAGGGCAATTTTCTATACAAATATTTTCCAACAAAAAAAAAGAAAATTAAAAAAAAAGTTCAAACAAATTTTCGAACTTTTAAGCCAAATAGAAATTTTTTGTAGACCATCAAATTTTTTAGAAGACAATTGAATTTTCAACAAAAAGATATGAATTTTAAATCAAACTGGATTAACTTTCCACAAAATTTAATTTAATTTAACTATATTTAGGACTTTTCACTCGATTTCAAATTGTTTCCATTTAAATATAAACCGCGATTTTTAACCCAAAAACTTGAGTTTTGTAAGAAAAGATGAATTCTCGATAAAAATATAGTAGCTGACGTTTCAACCAAAAAAGACTAATTTGTAACCAAATTGATAAAATATTTAAACTTTCATAAAAATAGTTGAATTTTTAACGAAATAGTTAAATTTTTAATCAACAAAGAAGAATTTTCTAACCAGAAGATTAAATTTCTACCAAAATATTCAAACTTTCCACAAGTTATGAAAATTTTCAACCAACAAAAAATTAAAATCAAATTTTCATTAAAAAAATTAATTTTCTACAAAAACAAAGAACTAATTTCAATCCAAATAAACGAATTTGTAACCAAAGAGATAGATTTTTAACCACAGTGATGAGTGTGTCAAAAACATATTTAACGCAGAAATTACACTTTTAAACCTAAAAGAAAAATTTTCTACCTAAAAGGGCAATTTTCTATCAAACAATTTTTCAACCATAAAAAATAAAATTAATAAAAAAAAGTTCATATAAATTTTTGAACTTTCAAGCCAAATACAAACTTTTTGAAAACTAGCAAGTTTGCATTTTTTACCGTAAAAGACGAAATTGTGAATAAGAAGATTATTTTTGTACTAAAAAGACGATTTTTCAACCAATTATAAAAAGTTAGATTTTAATTGAAAAAAACTAATTTTTAAGAGAAAAATATATTTCCTTCAAAGTAGTTAAACTTTTCATCGGCGGAATGAACTTTCAACTAAAGTTATGGATCTTGAACTGCAATAGTTAAATTTTCAATTAAAAAAGTTAATTTAGAAATATCATCTTGCCTTAATCTTAATGGAAGGTAAATGTTCCAGTAATCGTGACGGTCCCAGTAACCGTAAAACTTGGTTATAATTTAAATACATTGTTAAAAAAATATGTTAAAAGTAAAATTTAATGGTGAAATTCACTTATTTTTAGCATTTTATAGCAGAAAAGAAAATAACATTCATTCAAATTAAATAAAAAGCAAGAAAATTGGCATTTGACTCAGGTCACGATTACTGGAAAAAAAACTTTTCAATCAAAGGGACAAACAAATGAATTTGTAACAAAGCGGTGCTAATTTCAACAAACTAATTGAATTTTTGAATTTTGAACCAAAAAAGACTTTAGTTTAAAATTAAAAAACCTCAACCAAAGAAGATTAACTTTTAACCAAACAATTGCATCTTTGACCAAAAAGAGATTAAATTTCTGTCGAAAGAGTAGAATTGCTAAACCGAAAAGACTAATTTAAAAAAAATGTTGAATTTTGGACCAAAAAATATTTCAGTTGTATTTTTAAAAATACACAAAAATATTACTTTATAATAATACTACAAAATATATA
>JAAAKG020138556.1:0-12606 GCA_010014905.2 Druon quercuslanigerum
GCTAGTGTTCACCGCATGGGCCACCGAGGCTCTTCCAGAGTGCGAGGCGGGAATCGAACCCGCAAGACGACAGAGTACGTCCAAAGCCTGCGCTTTAGCCCCCACGACAATCGTCCCACTGTTAAGAAAAAAAAAAATTGTCTACCAAAATAATCGAAAAATAATCCAAAAATTGCACTGTTGTTTTTGGAATATTAAATATTATAATATTTATGAATGCGGGCGTCTCTTTAAAATAATTTTTGTGAAAAATTCATGATCGCTTGTTACTTCCGAACAAAGAGGTCGGCCCTTTCTGCCAAATTTACTTGAGAACTTGCTTTCCCCATCGAAAATAATTTCTCTTAGATCGATTTAACGCTACAAACACTCCGTTTCTTTTACAAAATTATTAAAATATTTGTCAACAATGAATAATTTCTACAAGGTTCTAATACCGTACCACGATTGTTAATTGTTTAAATAAATTTCATATTAAAATACAGAATTTTGTCAATTTTTAAGAAGCATGTTTTCTTTTTTCAATTAAATCAATTTAAAATTATTAGGCTATATTCTTTCCTTATCATACTTCATCATTGCACAAAAATTCTTTATTTTAGACACAGTTTTACGAATCATAGATTCACATATTCACACTTTCCTGAACATGAATTTCGTGTCGTTTACGAAATCGACTAGAAATGGAGACCTTGTCAGCCGACAACAGTTTTAAATTCTGTACATACACTTCAAAAACAGATGCAGATTTTCATCAATTTTCAAACCGGAAGATTTTTTTATTAGAATCGATTTTAGAATACTGCGGGAAAAATCCAATACAATAAAAAAAAATAGTAAAAACAAATTGTTAAAAAAACAATCACAACTTGACACATTAACAAATAATTATTGTACATTCATGAAGTATTGTGAGGAATAATTTTTCCAAGTAATTTAAAATGTATTTCGTATGAAAATGGTGTCTGCTATGCTGCGTTTCCCTTTAGTTGTCAGCACGACATCAATCAAATGTGAAGGTTTTTATTGGTAATGTGGGAGAGATGAATTTTTAACTGAAATAATTAATTTTTAACTGAAATAGGTGAATTTTAAACCGAAAAGATGAGTTTTCAACTGAAAAAGATAATTTATTAACCAACATTAATATAGTAAAATTTTTAGTCAATAAAATTAATGTTCAACCAAATATTTAAAATTTTAAATACATTAATTGAATATTAAATTCGAACAGTTGCATTGTGAGTGAAAAAAATTAATTTTAACCAAAACAATTTTTTTTTAAATAATTACATTTTTAAACAAAGTGATTTTTGTGGAACCACAGAACTCAATTTTTAATAGCAAGAGTGAATCTTGAACCATAAAAGAAGCTTTACTACTGGCATTTTTGTTTTCTTTTTATTAACTTGAACCTTAACCGAAGCATGCTAATTTAAAAAATAATAATAATTTGAACAAAAGTTGAATTTTTAACCAAAAAAAATTTTCAATCAATAAAAAAATAAAAAAATAGACAAAATGTTGAATTAAAGAATCAATCCAAAAAATTATAAATTTATTGAATTATATAATTTTTAAAAATTTAAAGCTGAAAATATTATTTTATACATCCAAATTTGTTATAAAATCTTTTTAGATATTCTCTTAAGACAGTATAGACGACTTTTTAATTCGCATTGAGGTCGATAGTGTGTATTTGTTTTGTGTTTTAAAATTAACTGAAAAGATATTTATATAATTTTCATTTAAAAAACGATGTCTTTTAAAAAAAGAGGAAAGATGTCATTTAACTATATTCTCTTAAATGTTTGTTTCAAAATATTAATAAACAATTTTCCAGGAATCTAATGCAAATGTTGTTAGCTTGGAACTCGATTTTTCCAAGATATTTTTCAAATCCTGCAAAATTCAAAATTAAAAAAGTCTTTTCAAAACTTCTAAATATATCTTTAACTTACTCGATTTGTTTAATTCCTTTATCTGAAAATGGTTTGATATTTAATTATTTTAGGTTTTTTAAAATACATTTTTGTGTTTGAAGACTTACCTTTCTGATTTCTAGGTGGTTAAATACTATTTTTAATTACCTTTTATAAACAAATTGCTTAAGCAATAAAAACAATGCATATTGTTTGTTAACGAGTCTCCAAACGAAGCTAGGAATAACGCCCTCATCTTTGCTGACTTGCATCATATCTTGCTGGAAATATGCTTTTTAAAAAAACCGGTAAACAAATTTTCGGTACCGGTAATTTTTTTACTGGTACCGACAATTTTTGTTTAATGGTATCGAAATTGCATACACTTCGTTTACCGAAATTTCGGTACAAATAGCCAGAATTTTTCGATAAAAATACAGGGGGATCTGGAAAAGGGGCTATTTGTACCGACATTTAGGTACGTATAGCTGGATTCTTTTGGTACGAGTAGATACTTTATTCATAATTATAGTCAAAAGTTTTCCTACTTGCTTTTAAATAATTTTTTATGTTAAAAATTCTACTTTTTTAGCATTAAAATTAAATAATTTTGTTGATAATACATTGTTTTTGTTCCCATTTTTTCGTTTTTGTATATCTTCTTGTTCGAAAATTAGGCTTCTTGTATTAAAACTCATTTTTGTAGTTGAACATTAATTTTTTTCACTGAAAATTTAACTATTCGACGTTTGGTTAAAACTTTATCCTGCATATTTGATAAGTTAGAAATTCTTCTTTTTTATGTAACATGAATCTTCTTTTTTTTAATCATTTTTTTCTCAGTTATTTTTAATTCTCAGAGTTTACATTTGGAAGCTTAACTATTCCATTTTTTAATGAAACTGTACCCTGTACATTGTTTTAGTTGAAAATTCAACTTTTTTGGGTTACAATTTAACTATTTGGTAAAAAAATCTGTATATTTTTTAAAAATATAACAAAAAATGTTTTGGTTCAAAATTCAACTATCTTGTTAAAAATTATTCTTTCTTGGATGGATATCACCTATTATGTAAAAAGTGCATCTTTTCCGAGTTGAAAATCCACTGTTTTCTAAAATAATGTAATTATAAAATAATATTAAATTTATAATAATAAAGATTACAAACCTTATGGCTGTAAATGCAGGAAGGCACTCTTGTCACTTGCACAGAAATAATTTTGATCGAACCCTCACACCTTTCCAACAACGCGTGGTGGGGCTAGAAGGCAACTCTGTGTCTGGTCACAGAAACAATCTGGGTGAAGCCTCTACGCCTTCCCAATATCTCGTGGGGGCGCGAAGGCATCCTTGTGATTGATAACAAAAATAACGCTGTTCGAACCCCTAACAAATTCAACATCACGTGAAGAGCTGGAAGGCATCCCTGAGATTAGTCACAGAAATAATGCTGGTCAAACCTCTACTTCTTTATTATATCTCGTTGAGGCGGGAAGGTAATTCTGTCACTGGTCACAGAAATAACTTTGATTAAACCCTTTACCCCTTTCCAACAACGCGTGGTGAGGCTGCAAAGCACCTCTGGGTCTGGTCACAGAAATAACCTTTGCTAACGTTTTTTAGTCTGGGAAACCAGCTAGCAATATGGCGGAAATTGAGGACCAAAAAGTTGCAATATACAAGTTGGGAATTTTTTTAATAATATCTGCTTCTGGCAGTCTAGGCTATATCCTTAAAATATGCCTTTTAAAAAAACCGATAAAAAAATTGCTGGTAACGGAAATTTTTTAAACTGGCACCGATAATTTTTTTACCGGTACCGGTTTTGTATACACAACCTTCTAAATAATCTAAGCAAACTTTCATAAACAAATCAACTATTCAGTAACTTATTTACTAAATTACATTGCGCTTTTACGAAAACTATTTAAATTGAATTGAAAGAAATGCGCTTTGAAAAAAATTTAGAAAATTTTATTTTTTAAATTTAAGTTGTTTTATTCTGTGTATAAATGATTGTATGTTAAAAACTTTACAAAAGATTATAGCATTTTTAGAGGCCAGGGAAAATAAAAAATTCGTCATAATAAAGTTAATTATAAAGTCATCCTTTGTGTTTGGAATATCAACTATCACATTATTATTTTAAAATTAATTTTTTAATTTGAAAATTCAACTATTACATTTATGACAAAAAATTTATTTTTGTAGAATAAAAATTCAACTACTTGGGTAAAGGTTGAAACACTTCGTAATAAATTAATTTTTTGTTTCAAGTCTCAAATATTTAATTGAAAATTCAACTATTTCGTTAAATAAATTTTTTTTGTTAAATTTTATTTCAATACAGTTTTTAACCTGAAAAATGTAAATTTTCAATATTTTTTTTATTGTTAGAAAACTAATTTTTCTGGTCGAAATTTCTTCTTTTGCTGGTTAAAACTGCAACTGTTTGGTTAAAGATTAACTCCTTTAGTGGTAAATTAATAGTAGTTGAGAATTCGTCTTTTTGCTTGAAAAATATAATTTTTGGGTTGAACTACTGTGTTAAATTTGTTGTTGAAGATTTATTATTTGTGGTAAAAGCTCTTCTCTTTGGTGGAAATTAAATGATTTCGTTGAAACTTTCACTGGTTGGTAGAAAAGGTTGAAAATTCAACTGCTTTGTAGAAAACTCGTCTTCCAGATTGAAAATTTGTGGTTTTTTGGTTAAAAGTTAACCTACTTTCTTATTAATTTATTTTCTGGCTTGTCCATTCATCATTTTAGTTGAAAATTCATTCATTTCGTTCAAATGGGCGCATAAAAAGTTTCGCATATGAAACATATTTAGAAAGGTACCTGAAAAACTTATTTTTTGTCCAAGAAAATTTGGAAAATTGCTGTGATTTTTTTCGCAGAAACGCTACACGCCCTGGTTATGTATTTTTCTTATTTTAAATATTTTACCTGTGACATAAAAGTAGCTTTTATGAATACGAAAATTATCGATTAATTATTTATATGTACAAATTTACGAATTTTATTTGTTTGTCTTATTTGATGCGAATACATTATTTCTTATGCAGATTGTGTAGACGAAATATTTGTCAATTTCTATATTTCCCTTTAATAAAAAAGGTTGAAGATTGGCTGTCTGGCTCGTTGCTAAGTTTCTCTCTCTAACAGGTCAAAAAATTTACCAACAGAATACTACCGATTTTCGGCTATGAGGTTGTATTTATAATTGCCAGGGTGCACTAGACTCTATTTCCGGTTTTCTTATAGACGTCGCTGCAGTAATTTATGTGTCTAGCCAAAACCTACCGTTTCCCCTTAAGAAATCTGCCAACCTGTCTCACGAAAGTCATCTCACAAATCCTTCAAGTTTCAGAAATTTGACCAAAAAACGGAAGAACAAAAGTCTTAAATGAACTGTATTCCTTTCACTCTTTCTTATTGCCTGCGCGCAAAGTATTAGTTTGTTTGCTTTTGATTTGTTGAATTCTAATTGCAATATATTTGTCAATTAACTTTTGCGGGTAATGATTCAGAAAAAGGATATTCTTAACAATATTTAAATTTATTGTGTGAAATAAAAAGTGGGACGACTAACCCAGAGCTCTGTCAACTAAATTTTTAATTACTGCAATTTTGTTTTGAAAAGGATGAGTAGAAAAGAAATTTTAAATTCTGCCTGAATATGTACTTTTCCTATACCAGTTGGTAAAAATATTACAATCCCAACCAATTATTAGAAGCATCAATGACCACCTGCAACTTTTCCAGAGGAACACACAATAAGGTATCATCGACATACCTCTAACCCTATGCGAGTACCAAACTTCTGTCTATAAAAAGATCCATTAAACTTGAAAGAAGTTGAGATGATTAGTAGAAATTTACTGGTTCAATTATTTAACTAAAAATTACTAATTCATTCAATCATCCGAAAGAATAGAGCCCGGGCGCGGAACTACTGATCCAACAGTAAGATTTCAATGGATGAAATCAGTGAATTTTAAAAAAAGGTTATATTTCGCATACATTCTGGTCTGGTTTTAAATTAATTTAATTTAAAAATAAGATTTAAAAAATTCAAAAAACTCGGCGTTTGCTGAAGTTTGTCTTTCCCGAGTTTTCCGCAATCCACATTGTTCGTCGGTGAGAATGGCTCACCACATTTGGGTGGCGCTCAACTCAAACGATAATCATAACGGGATTTAAAAAAATATATTCTTCAATTAAATGAATTCACCTTTAATGTATTTTTTTCGGTGAATTTTATTATTATTTTATTATATATTATTCAAAACCACGATGACGTGATTTAATTAATTATGCTCTATTGGCGTTTTTATTACTATTTGGATTACTTAATTAATTAAATAACTGATTTATCAGTTAAAATTCAATAAAGTGATTAATTAGTACTATTTTTACTAATTACATTAGTAAATATCATTAAATAATTGATTCATGAGTCAAAAGTTAATAAACTGATTTAATTAGTAAAGTTGTTACTAATTTAAAGTAAGGGAGTTAAATTTAATTTAGCAGTTAATATTTTACATAGTTTAACATTTAATTTTAAAAAAAATCCAAGTTATAAAAAAAAACGAATTTTATACCAGAAAAGACTGAATTTTTAAGTAAACTAGATTAATTTTCAACAAAAAACTAAATCTTAACAAAATAGTTTAATTTTAACAAAAAGTTAATTTTTTACTTAAAAAAAAACAATTTCCGACCAAAATCTGAATAGGTAAATTGTCCATTACCAAAGTTATTTTTCGACCTAAAACAGCAGGACTTTTTAACAATACGGTTAAAATTCCAACCGAGAATATGAATTTTTAATTAAAATTTTGAATTGCCAACGAAAAAATGCATTTTTGAGAAATTAGTGCAACTCAAAAGGCTACTTGCTAACTAAGTCTAACTTCAAATCTCAGAATTCATGCTTTTATTATTTGAGGCTTTCAAGTCTTTCAACCTATTGATTATAAAATATTATTAAATTATAATTATTATGCAATGTTATACATCATAATATTATATTATTATCCATAATTGTTTTATTTATTTACGCTTTTTTACAAGCAGCCCAAAAGATATTAATTTTATCTATTTTAATAAACTGAAAGTTGATCTTTTATTTGCAAAACAATCGGATATATATACAGTATACATATATTATTCATAGCGAATATGATAATAATAACTTTAGCATGCAATGCAACCCGTTGTACATCTTCGTAATGCAAATTTCCCGCGCTCGAGATCTTGCGCTGATCGGTCAAAAACTCCGAGACTCAGAAGAAATGCGCAAAGACGTATAACCTAATTCTGACAAAAGGTTATGTTTTCCAGGGTTCAACGCGCATTTCAAATAAATAATTAGTTATGAATTAAGGAAAAGTGGAACAAAATATTAAAAAGTGTTCACAAATACTTTTGGGACATGCTTTACGCGTTTTCTTAAAAGTTGGAGTTGGGTTTCACTAATGTAACGGTACATGAGTGATATTTGTCGTTTGACAAGTGTCAAAATCGTTGTACTTCGAACTTAATTAATTAATTAAAGTAAATATCTGCAGGTTGGAAGTAATTAGTTGGCAATAAAATCTGCTTTTTTACTTATTGAATTAAAATGGGAATCAACCGCTTTTGACGACAAGAGTATCGGTAAATATCATAACTGTAAGTAACCTTTTTTTAAAATAATAACTGCAGATACTATCCTGATGGAAGTGAAAAGATTCCAAAAGATAGAAACGTATTGATAGAAAAAGATAGAGATATTTAATCCTTCTTAAATGCACACTTTGCATCCCACAAACTGTATCTTTTTCTTTCTACGCCCTATCCGTCGCGTCTACTGAGATCTATCTCTTTCTATTCCTGTATCTTTCCCTAACACTCACAATTTTCTATTTTTCTCTATCACTGACTCTATCCCTTGTGGACCCAGGGGCTTATCTTTTTCTATCTTTGTGGTTCACAAATTCCTATCTTTATCTATCCCAGACTATCCACTATCAATGATATATCGTTTTAATTTCTATCTATTTGAATCCACTAAAAAATGTAGTATTCTTATCTGCTTCGAAAACAATAATATATTTCGAATTTCAAACTCCCGCAAAATAGTATTAAACCAGCAAGGGTTTATGTTATTATATACCTAATAATAAAATTTTATATCTTTACGACTTACTAGTCGAAGTTGGAACTCTGCAATGGTATCTGCTAATCCTCCAGTTATAGATGGTGCAAATGGTTTCACTTGTGTCTGACTTTTACAGTCAACATCTACTGGAAACCGGCGGAAACCGCCGGTACTAAGTCAGGTATGTACGTCAAGTAGCGCGCGCCTCGCTAAGGATAGAAGTGGATAAGTGGAGAATTCGGTTGGATAGAACAAATAGGATTCAAGAAGATGGGGCTATCTTATATTCAAAAAAAAACATCTAAATGGATTCACTTGGATAGGAAAATAGGGATTTAAAAAAAGTGACAAAATTTAAGATTGACCAACGGATAGAAAAGGATAGAGGTGTGTAAGCTGTGAATTTATTTAGATATAAAGACTGAGATCCAAGAAGATATGGCTAGCTTATATTTCAGAAAAGATAGAAATGGATTCACTTCGACAGGAAAATAATGATTAAAAAAGATAGACGTAATCTTATATTTCCTAACGTACAGCAAAGGATAGAGGTGGATAACCTGTGGATTTATTAAGATAGAAAGACTGAGATTCAAGAAGATAAGGCTATCTTATATTTCAGAAAAGATAGGTCTCGATTCACTTGAATAGGAAAATAGAAATGAAAAAAATTGATCGAAATCTTGGATTTGCTAACGAATAGAAAAGGATAGAGGTAGATAAGCTATGGATTTATTTAGATAAAAAGACTGGGATTCAAGAAAAAAAATCTTAGATTTTAGAAAAGATATAAAAAGATTCAATGAGATAAGAAGATTAGGATTGAAAAAGAAATCCAAGATTTTGGATTGCCTTACGGATAGAAAAAGATTGGCATGGATAAGCGAAGGATTCATTTGGAGAAAAAAAGAATAGAGGTGATTGTAGATTGGAAGGAAGATAGAAAATGATTGAAGGTATAGACCTGGAATCAAGATGGATACGTCGGTTCTTTCCATTTCAATCTTAAAGATAGAAAATGATTCAGACGGATAGAGACTCTTTATTTATTTCCAGCAGGGTAGTGCTCGGATTAATTTATGTTTATAAAAAATTTGATGTATACCAATTAATCCCTTTTTGAAATCTTTGAAACACTTTAAACCTTTTAAAAGCTTTGTGAAATTGTTATGTGATATTTGAAATCTGATAGACATGCTTTTGTAAAATGTTCAAAATCCTTTTAAATATTTTAATTTTTTATTTTAAATATTATTTATTTTTATTTTAAATATATATATATATATATATATATACGACACGAGTCAGGCGGCCTTCACTGTTTACGCTTCTATACTCCCAAAATCAGTCCAAAGCCATTTGAAGGCAACTCCCGGCACTTGACTGAAAGCGAGAGTTTGGTGTAATTGATATTTTAGCGCAAAGAAATTTTAATTTAAAATAAACAAACAGTTGGAAGTCCACCAAAAGACGAATTGTCAATGAAACCTTTCGTCTTCTTTAATTTTTAAATAAATTTTTTGAATTTTCTAATGGACTAGTTAAAATTTCAACTCAAAAAGACGATGATTTAGTTAATTCGATGAACTTTTAACCAAAATAAGACTTTTTCACAAAACTGTTAAATTTTCGACAAAGCAGATTATATTTTAACCAAAGAATTAAATTTTGGACCAACAATACACAATTTTAACCGAGGAAATTTGTTTTCTACAAAGTAAAATAACTTTTAACCAAATACTCGAATTTTGTACAAAAAATATACATTTTCAATTAAAAACACAACTTTTCGTCCAAACTGTAGAATTTTACACTAAAAAGAATACAGTTTCTACTAAAATGAAGCGCTTACATTTTTATTGCTAAAAAACTAATTTTGTTCAAAAATATCGATTAATCAGCAAAATAGTCAAATTTTTATCGAAGAAGATAAATTCTCAATTAAGCTGAAGGATCCTCGAATGGAATAGTTAAAACTATATTTAAAAAATAAATTTCCAAACCAAAAACAACAAATTAAAAAAAAATTAAATTGTCAGCTACAAACCAACAAATAAAAAATATATTTTGAACAAGCAGTTCGAATATAAATCAGGTAGTTGAACTTTCTACTGAAAAAGATAAACTTAGAATCAAAAAGGTTTTAGTTAAATTTTCACTTAAATATGTTAATTTTCAATCAATAAAACTGAATTTTCAACAAATTATGAATTGAATTTTTACCAAATTGTCTGCTTTAAGCAGAAAAATAAATTTTTTAAGTAACAAAGTTTTTCCACTTTCAACCAAACAATTAAATTTTCAATCATGTAGTTGAATTTTCAACTAAAAAGAAAAAAAGTCATCCTAACATAACATTTTCAATTATAAAGAGAAAACTTTTACAAAAAATAGAATATTAAACAAAATAGTCAAATTTATAATCAAGGAATGAATTTTTACCTAAAGTAAAGAATAATTAATTCAATATAACTAGAATATTTAAATATTCACTTAAAAAAAAATTAATTTTCAATTTAAAAAAAAGAAAACTTTTTTTAACAATACAGTTAAATTTTCTATCCAAAAAGACGAATTTGTCACAGAAGAATTGGATTTTTAAACAAAAATTTACTTCATAACAAAATTAAAAAAAGGCGAATTTTCAAGAAATTTTCAAAAACACTTTGGAAATTGAACTATCTGATCGAATAATTTATTTTCCTGAAAATTTAATTATATTCTTGAAAATCGTTCTTTTTTTATTGAAAATGAATTTTTTTTAATTGAATATTTAAGTATTCTAGTTGAATATTCTTTATTTGAGGTAAAAATTCATTCCTTGATTATGAATTCAAGAACTTTATTGAATATTCTATTTTTTGTAAAAGATTTCTCTGTTTCATTTAAAATGTATGTATTTTTTATTTACGGTTGAAAAATAACTGTTTTTAGTTAAAGATCTAACTGTTATTTGAATGAAATCTTTTCTTTTTTAGTTTAAAATTCGACTACTTGGTTAAAAATTCAACTACTTGATTGAAAATGGAAATACTTGGTCACTTAAAAAAAAAAATTTCTGTTTAAAGAGTCTTGATTTCAGTGGAAAATAGTTTGGTTGAAAATTTAACTCATCATTTGTTGAAAAATTCGGTATTATTAGTTGAAAATGAACTTTTTTAACTGAAAATTTAACTTATACATTTTTGATTGTAATGATTCAACTCCCTAATTGATATTAGAACTACTTTTAAAAAAAAAATTTTTTTTGTAATTCAAAATTTCTATCTTTGATTGAAAATGTAATTCTTAAGTTTTTAGTTGAAAACTCACCTTTTTTATTGAAAACTGGAATATTTTGCTGATTGTTCGATATTTTTGTAAAAAATGTATTTTTGTACAATAAAAATGTAAGTTCTGGATTTTTGTAGAAAATTTGTACTTTTTAGTTGAAAATGCTACTGTTTGGATAAAAAGTCATCTTTTTGGTTAAAAATACAACTGCATGCATAAAAATTTATGTATTATTTGTAAATTGATTTTTTTTCAGAATATTAATCTTCTCGGTTGGAAATCTATATTTTCAGTTACAAATTTGGTCATTAGTTTAAAAATTAATCTACTTTGCAGAAAACAAACCTTATCGGTTAAAATGGTATGTTTTTCTTTAAAAATTTAATTCTTTAGTTGAAATATAATCTACTTTCTAGAAAATTCAACCATTTCGTGAAAAATTCTTATTTTGCTCTTAAATTCAGTAATTTTGCTGAAAACTCGTCTTTTTGGGTTAAAAATTTAACTAGTTAGAAAATTCGAGCATTTGGTTGTCAATTAAAATTTTTTCAAGAAAAAAAAATTTTGTTGATAAGTACCTTTTTTTTAAAGTTTGAAGGATTCGTTAAAAATTTGTTATGTTGGTTGATTTCCCACTGCTTTTTTATATAAAATTGAAATTTCTTCGGGCTTAAATATCAATTACTAGATTTGTCGTTGAGAATTCATATCTTTTGGATGAAAATGAATCTACTTTGTTGAAAATTTCACAATATTGTTTAAAAATCCATTTTTTGTTTGAAGATTCTTCAGTATAGTTTCAAGTTCGTCACTTTGTTTGACAATTTAACTATTTTTTTGAAAAATCATTATTTTTTCGTTGAATATTTATTTTTAAACTGAAAATTTAACTATTCCATTTTTCGTGAATAATATCCATTTCATGTATCCGGAATAATACTTTTTTGCTGTGTGTGATTTAGGAATGATCTCTTGTGGATTTATCATATTTTGTTCACTTACTGCTCATATCATATATTGTCTTATAACATAACTGATCTCCTTATATGTAAAACTAAATATGGAATAATTAAGAAAATATGATATCGGTTCCGATTATCAATGGGGGGGTGGAATTAAATTTAACTCCTTTTTTTGGAGAAGATTTGTCAAGATTGAGGGAAAATGTCCATTGGCTAAAATAAGGCACGCCTGACCGTGACCTTGCGGGGTGAGGGGGAGAACTTTACTGGTGAACTCCCTACCGGAATGAGCAAAAG
>JAAAKG020138557.1:0-12606 GCA_010014905.2 Druon quercuslanigerum
TAATTTTGAACGAAAGAGATAAAAAAATACAAAAATGTATCTATTTTTAAAACAAAAATGTAATAGATAAATTTTAATTTAAAAAATGATCTTATTTTTAAACAAAAGAAAGCGAATTTTCCGTAAAATAAATGGAATCTAATTTTACTGAAATTTAAATTAATTTTCAACGAGAGAAATTAATTTTTAACCGAATAGATGAATTTTTAACCAACAAAATTAAAAGTCAACCAAGAAGATTGTCCACTAATAAAAATGAATTTTTATCAAATTACATGATTTTTGAACTGCAGTTGATAAATTGGTAATCAAAAATATAATTCTTCCATTTTGAGTTTAAAGTTTAAGTTTCGACTAAAATGATCAATTTTCAATAACAAAAAAAATAATTTTCTACCTATAACATTAATTAGTTAAAAAAAAATTCAAAGGAAGGAAAACGATTTTTCAACAAAATATATTCATTTTGATTTAAATCGAAATTACTTTTCAACAAGAGAAATAAATTTTTAATCAAATATTTGAACTGTTACTCATAACTCATAACAGTCGCTGAATCGGAATCCGACGTCCGAAAACCACCAGAACGTCATGGTTCTGACATAACCTCAAAAAGAAACCGATAAACCTTTTTTTTAGTAACTTTTTCTGGGTCATATTTGGTATATATATTTTTGTGGTCGCTGAATCGGAATCTGAGGTCCAAAAAACACCGAAGCACGTCATGGTTCTGTCATAACCTCAAAAAACCCCGTATTTTTTTTCGAGTCCGGGAGGCATACCATATTTATTATATGTTTTTTGTGTCGCTGAATCCGAATGAGAGGTTCAAAATACCCCAGAGCTAATTCTAAAGTCTAAACCTCAAAGCGTTAAATAGCTTCGATTACGAGGTATTTTAAATGTTATGTCGAAACACTCACATTCTGGGATATTTTGAACCTCAGATTTGATTCAGCGACCCCAAAAACATATAATAAATATGGTCTGACCCCGGGACTCAAACAAATTTTTAAGAGATTTTTTGAGGTTATTTCAGAACCATGACGTGCTGGTGTCTTTTTGATCCCAGATTTGGATTAAGCGACCCCAAAAACATATAATAAACGTGATTTGACTTTCAGACCCGGAAAAAGATACTCGAAAAAAATAGGTACTGGATTTTCTTAAGTTTATTTCATAATACTGACGTAGTGGAGTTTTTTGGACATCGGATTCAGATTCAGCGACCCCAAAAACATATGATAAACATAGTCTGATCACCAGGCTCAGAAAAAAACTATGAAGTTTTTTAGGTTATGTCAGAAACATGATGTGCTGGAGTTTTTTGTATCTTGGTATCGGCTTAGGCGACCCTAAAAGCATATGATAAACGTGATTTGACTTTCAGAGCCGGAAAAAGATGCTCGAAAAGAATAGTTACTAGATTTTCTTGAGGTTATTTCATAATACTGACGTACTGGAGTTTTTTGGACATCGGATTTAGATTCAGCGACCCCAAAATCATATTATAAACATGGTCTGATCTCCAGATTCAGAATAAAAATTATGAGGTTTTTTAGGTTATGGCAGAACCATGACGTGCTGGAGTATTTTATCATGGTATCGGATTAAGCGACCCCAAAAACCTATAATAGACATGATTTGACTTTCAGACCCGGAAACAGATCCGCGAAAAAAATAGTTACGAGGTTTTTTTGAGGTTATTTTATAATACTGACGTACTGTAGTTTTTTAAACATCTCATACAGATTCAGCGACCCCAAAAACATATAATAAACATGGTCTGATCTCCAGATTCAGATAAAAAATTATAAGGATTTTTAGGTTATGTCAGAACTATGACGTGTTGGGTTTTTTTTATCTCGGATTCCGATTCAGCGACCCCAAAAACATAATAAACGTGATATGACTTTTAGAGCCGGAAAAAGATACTCAGAAAAAATAGTTACTAGATTTTCTTAAGGGTATTTCATAATACTGATGTACTAGAGTTTTTTGGAAATCGGATCACATTCAGCGACCCCAAAAACATAGTCTGATCTCCAGATTCAGAAAAAAAATTATGAGGTTTTTGATTTATGTTAGAACCATGACGTGCTGCTTTTTTTAAATCTCAGATTCCGATTCAGCGACCCCAAAAACGTAATAAACGTGATTTGACTCTCAGAGCCGGAAAAAGATACTCGAAAAAAATAATTACTAGAATTTCTTGAGGTTATTTCATAATACTGACGTACTGGAGTTTTTTGGAAATCGCATTCAGCTACAGCAACCCCAAAAATATATGATAAACATAGTCTGATTTCCAGATTCAGAATAAAAATTATAAGGGTTTTTAGGTTATGTCAGAACCATGACGTGCTGGGTTTTTTTTATCTTGGATTTGGATTCAGCGACCTTAAAAATCTTGTGATAAACGTTTTGAGGTTATTTCGGAATCCTGACGTGCTGGAGTTTTTTGGACTTTGGTTTCGGAATCAGCGTCCCAAAAAACATATGATAAACACGATCTGATCTCCAGGTTTATAAAAAGAAATATGAGGTTTAAACACTCCATTTTCAACAACTGATGATTCAATTTTCTTACATTTAAAATTATTCCAAAGTTTTAAATTTTGAAAAATCAGTTTTCAATTTTCTTCCATTTTGAATATTCTAAGGTTCAACTGTTAAATAGTTAATAAAACTGAAGTTCTATTGTTTAACAGATGATATTTTAAAATTTTTGAATATTTTTAACTTTTTAAAATTCAACTTTTTAAGTTTCAGAATTTACCTGTTGAAAACTGTACTGTCAGAAAATTTACATCAAAAATTAAACATATGAAAATTGAATGAAATTTAAGAAAATTAGGAATTTGAATGTTCAAAAAAAATTTTTAGCGTTTGCAGATTCAATTTTCTTCAATTTAAAAAAATCTTATTATAAACTGTTGAAAATGAAAAAAAGGAAATTATGTTTTCAAATTTTAAAAATTGAAAAAATTGACAAATCGACAATTAAAATCTCAATTTTTAATATTTTTTCATACAATTTTTTCCCCTTTTAAATTAAAAAAAAAATTAACGTTTAAAAATCAATGTTAGATTTAATGTTACATTTTCTTCTATTTTAAATATTAGAGATATCAACTTTTGAAAATGAGAGAAAAAATCTGAAAATTTATTCTTCAATAGTTGAAGATTTAAAAATTTTAATAATTTTTAACTATTGAAAATAACACTGCCGGAAAGTACACTTTTAGAAATTCGACTGTTGAAAATTGAAGAAAAGTCAAGAAAAAATTTAATTAAATTTTTTTTAAATTTATAGTTGCATCTAGTCTAAAAAGACATTAAGAATTTCTGTTATTCTTTGATGATAATACTGATTGCTTCAATAACAATAATAAATAAACAAATAATTACAATAACAATCAGTTAAATTTGTGCTAAATAGTTTCATTTTGAACCAAAAAGTATGGCTTTTTAACAACTTTGCTAAATTTTCAATCACATACTTGCAATTTTGTACAAGAAAAATGAAAATTTTAAACAAAAAGTGGATTTTGTATAAATTATATGGTTGTACGAAAATAAAAAAAATAAATTGAAAATTCCTTTTCCAAAAATTAGTTAAAGTTTTAGTTTTTGAGTTATAAAAGATTTAAGCCTGACCAATCAGCAGCGCGGTATAAACAAACGTGTGCGCATGAGCGGGAGCCCAACGCAGTGCTATTGAAGAGAGCACCAATGTGGGGTTAAACCCCTCCTGGGCACACTGCGTTGGACTCCCGGTCACGTACGCGCGTCTGTTTTGAAATATATCATAACTCAAGAACTAAAACTTCAAATGATTTTTAGAAAAGGAATTTTCAATTTATTTTTTTAATTTATATACAGCTCAACAAAATATGCAGAAGTCCCCCCACGTTCTACGCCACATTTTTTTATTATGTTTGAATAAATAATAGAAGTTTCTAAATGAAAAAAAATCACATTCAAAAACACACTCTAATCGACTGCGGCTAGAAAATTTGAGCGCGCGACTGTTGGATCTAGCGCTTCGCACTCGATTGCATATGAGCGTCGCGCTACTCACTTGGTCTTTATATTTTTCTCACATTCGTGCACAGAGATTTTCAAATTAAAGCTCAAAACATCGACCACTGTAATTTGGTGATTGTGAATTCTCTTTTGTTAAAGCTCCTTCAACTCTAATGAACACATTTTCATCACGTATTTCGTACTTCCCACTCGATTGTGTCTTCAGTGTCAAATTTCCTAAATTTTGCTTGAAACCTTTATATAAAATATAATAAATGAATTTACAACAAAAGAGTTTAACTAAAAAGATCATATTTTAACTCGTAAGATTAATTATCTTAAAATATAATATTTTAATTATTAACCAAGCAGATTATTCTTGAAAAAATATTTTAACTTTTAACCATGTAGTTTAATTTTCAACTAAGGAAGATAAATTTTTAACCAAGTGTTCAAGTTTTAAACTTAAAAATAAATTTTCAAGCAAGAACCTACATTTTTCACAATCAAACACGAATTTTCAAGAAAATCGTTTATTTTAATCATCAAAAGGATGAATTATCTAAAAAAAAGTTTACATTGACAATTCGAAAATATAGTTATTTAACAAAAAAATTAATTTCCTCCCAAAAAGTTAAATCCTCAACAAAACAAGATTCGTTGACAAACAAATATTTGCATTTTTAAATAAAAAGAATTAATTTAATACTAGAATAAATTAATTTTCTATCAAAATATCAACTGATAATGAAATGGGAAATAGTTTCATTGTTAGTTAGTTAAATAAATTCAATTTAAAAAAATATTTACATTTTCAACCAAGGAGGTAAATCTTTAAAATTGTAAACTAATAAAACAAACTAGTTCAATTTTGAAAAAAATAGTAGAATTTGTACTCAAAAATATTATTTTTAATTAAATACTAAAATACATTAACATTCAACGAAAAAAAGTTAATTTTCAACCAAATGCTAGAATACAACCAAATACAATAGAGAAGATTAATTTTAGACCCATATGTGTAAATTCTAGAAGAACAAATTAATTTTCAGAGTTGAACATTTTTTCTCTTTTCTTAACAATTAATTCTGTTAAATGAAAAATATTAAATATTTTGGTTAAAAATTCATTTCTTTAGTTGGAAAACCAACTATTTATCGTTAAAAAATCATTTCTTCTTTTTTTGTTAAAGTGTACCATTAAATATTTGGAGAAATATTTTTCCTTGAAAGTTAATTCGTTTTTGTTGAAAAGTAATAATTTTTGTTAAGAATTTATATTTTTTTATTAATAATTTCATTAATGATTTACAATTTTTTTTCAATTTAACAATTTTGTGATAAGATCTTTTTTTACTGAAAACTGAATTTTTTTTAATTCGTCTTCTTGGGTTGAAAATCCAAATATATGGTTAAAAATAAAACTATTTAATTAATAGTTAAACTTTTGTGTTGAAAATTTATTCTTTAGCTTAAAAATAAAAATTTTTTTTTTGAAAGTAAATTCTTTTTAGTTTAAAAGTCTACTATTATATATTTGATTCAGATTTTTGTTAAAAATTCCCCTTTTTTAATTAAAAAATTTCTTTGAAAATGAAACTTTTTGGTTAAAATCTATGTTTGTTGATAATTTGTCAATTTTGGTAAAAAATTGAATTTTCAAATCTTAAATTAAAAATTTAATTATTTTTATTTTTAATAGTTTAAAACCTCTTTAAATGCTTTAAATGACACTTACTTGCTCACACTTACTTTAAGTTTTAATTTTATATTTTTTCAAGGTTGAAATTATTTTGTTAATTTTTTAAAATAAAAAATCACTTTTGATTTTCCTATGAAATTTTGTTCATTCTTCTAAATAAAAAAATCTGCCAAAAACTAAATTTGGTTAAATTTTATCGTTCAAAGTTTTTTTTTCTTTAGTTTTGAATATTTAATTAATAATCAATGATTTTGAATGAACAATCAGATATTTCTAAATGTTAAGTAATTGTCCTTTTTCTTAAATAAAAAATTTCAAATTGCATGTTTACAAAATTGAGTATTTTAGACTGAAATAATATTTGAAATTTAATAAAAGCCTTGGATTATGAGTATATTATTTTTTATTTGTTTTAAAATTGAAAATAGTTTATAAAACTTTAATCGGATGTTTACATTTTGTTCAAGTAATTGTGAACTAATTCCGAATCGCCTTGTTAAAGCAAAAATTATTCAATTTTCAAATTTCAAAATAAATTTAATTTTAAAAATAATTTATTTATTTATATTTAAATTGGATCAACTAAAAAGGTTTTTTCAAATCAAGAATCTTTGATTTCAAACGCTTGTAGTTTTTAATGATTGAAGTCTATAAAACGGCACTTTAAAATGCATTAAATGGAAATGTAGGCTTAAAAATTTCAAAAATTAAATGGAAGAGCTTTAACTAATTATTTAAAAAACGTGTTAAATCTAACATAAGATGGACAGATTTTTTTCTACAAATTTTTATAATTCCTGGTCAAAAAATAAACTCACCGTTATTTCTTGGTTTTTCCCGGTCACCCCAGTCACCCTGAATTTATTACCTGTTAATAATTTAAAAAAAAAATTTATTTAAACCTTTGATCCTAGAAAAAAAATGTTCACAGGTATTCATGCGAGGGAGTGGATAAGCATAGCGGTGGCTACATACATTTTGAGCCAGTTGGTCGAAAAAAATTCTACGTACACGAAACTTCTTGATAATTCAGACTGGATGATTTTGCCTGTCGCAAATCCAGATGGGTACGAATTTAGTCACACGACTGACCGGCTTTGGCGAAAAACTCGAAGTTCTCACTCTGATACTGAAAATGAAGCAAGGTAATATCGAAAGATATCTTAGAAAATATAAAAAATTGCCAACTGCTGTTTCTGCAAAAAGTTGCAGAAAAAAAAGTTCCTCAATAGAGCGCCCAATAAAAACTTTAATATTCCAAGCTGCACCCCTTCAAATTTATTTATTTTAATGAAAAAAGTGCACTGGAACTTGGAATTATGGCCGGTTTCTGGCATCCCTTGCAGCGACCTTGACCATAAATCAAGACCCTCCAAATGTAAACAACCTGGGTAACGGGATAAAACTGACGCGCTTGAGAGAGCCATTCCACTCCCATCACACTCACCGCATTCCGAAAACCGCCGCGACTTCTTGGAAGGACATAAACACGGGGGACCGAATTCCAAGTTCTAGTGTACTGCTAAAAATAATCTTTTATTTAAAAATAATTATTTAGCTACTGTTAGATTTAAAGACAATTTTTTTTTCGTTTTCGATTGAAAAAAATAGAAATTCAACACTAGAAAATTCGTCATTTAGAGAAAATATTTGTTATTTATACTACTGAATTTATCAGGTATTTTTGGTGTTTCAATTATTTTAAATGCGGTTTAAATACTTTTGAGTTCATTTTGAATTATTTATTTTAAATTCTTTCAAATTAATCTTGAATTTGTATTAATTTTAATTAATTAAGTTTAAATCTCTTAAAAATCTTTTAAATTAAATAAATTTAAGTTTTTTTTTTAAATTAGCCCGTGGTCTTTTAAACTTATATTTAAACTTATATTGCTTCAAATCCACTCGAATTTTATTTAACTAGGACACTGCCTTTCAACATTAGTTTTTTCTTATTGAAATTTAAGTAGATTAAATAAAAATTAAACGGCATTTTTTGGCAACATTTTTTTTGGATAGACATTTAATCTTTTTGGAAAAAAATTAATTTGTTTGTTTGAAAATTGAGCAATTTCGTTAAAAATTTGTTTTATTCGCTTAAAAACTTATTTCTCTAATTGGAAATTAAATTAATCTATTTGTATTTAAAAACAATTTTTTTGCAAACTAACCTTTTTTGTTAAAAATCTGTTACGTTAAAGATTCATATATTCTATTAATAATTATTCTTTTTTTTTGGTATAAAATTAATCTTTTTAGGTAGGAAATTAAACTTTTTACTTGAAATTTCATTTATTTTTTTAAATTAGTTTTTATATTGGAAATTATATATTTTTTCTTAATCCTCTTTTTGGTAGAAAATTAATCTTTTTGATTGAAAATATAAATAAGTTATTAAAATATAATCTCCTTTTTTAAAAGTTCATATTTTTTAAGTGAAAATTCAACTGCTTACCTTTATATTATTATTTAAATTGTTTCACGTAGTTTCAAGGTAGTTTCAAGAATAAATCGAAAATGGTGCTATGCGCTTTATAATAATTTTAGTCACTGCCTTTTTATTTTTTAATTTACTTGAATTATTTTGAATTTTTCTCAATTAACAGATTGGATAATATAAAAAGCCTAAAAAGTGATTTTTAAAAATTTGTTGGGTTAAACCCTTAATAAGTAAGCCCCTTAAGAAGTTTAAATTTCAATAAACAATCAACAAGATATTTTATAGTAAATAATTAATTTTAACATGTAGATGACACTGTTTTCAATGTCAAATACAGGCGCATTCGATCGCACGAAGTAATCCAAAGGATATCATCAGCTTCAGTTGGCTCATGGTATCGAAAACCCACTGCTGGTCGACGCGAGCTCGCCATCGTGCTTATTCGCTATGTAAACTTTTGTGCTTCCCGCTTCGAGTAAAGTAACGCAACATCATGATCCCTCCGAAGTAAAGCTAACCCATACCCGCGGTACAGTGTCAATTCTCGAAAGGCCTAAATCCAGGGAACCTAAATCCAATAGCCACTGCAGATCAATTTTTAACCAAAAGAGCTGATTTCTCAACATAAAAATTTTCTAGTTCAATTTTCAACTAAAAACTCAATTTTCAACCAAAATAGAATCAATTTTCGACAAATCAGTTACATCTTCAAACAATGAAATAAATTTTTAATAAATCGGTTTAACTTTCAACTAATTAATTTAATCTTTAATTAATTAATAATAATTTTTTTTGTAGAATAAATATTAATTCTTTATTTTGCACTTTAGTTCTAGGTACACACCTTCAGGATTATTTCACCTAGTTTCGCATATAGCAAGGTGGTTCTTCTCTGATTGTGAAGGTGTTGATCTTAATCGAAATTTTGGTTACCACTGGGGAGATGCAAAAGTCGAGGGAACAAGTTCAGATCCATGCCATGATACATATTCAGGACCTAAAGCATTTTCGGAACCAGAATCAAGAGCCATTTCTGATTATATAATGACAAACAAAAAACATATACGGTACTATTATTATTATTGTTATTATTATAAATATTTTTAGTACTGCGGTTAAAAACCTATTGTAGTATGCCTTTGATTTCTATGTGCATTCAATAACAATCAGTGATAACACACGGCTGTATCCGACTTTATTAGAAAAAGTGACATTTGCCTGGAAGTTTAGCCAGGGGCAAGGAAAACTGCAGAAAATCACCTCCTTAGTTCAGCTGCTTTTTCGGCTGTCCACTTTAAGCGCATTTATAATTGTATTGTTAATTCTCATATAGTTTTAAATTTTCACCTTTCCGATTTAAAATAATAACGTTTCGAATTCATAGTTCTACAGCTTTTAATTTTGTGGGCCATAAACTCACAGTTTACCTTTAACGTTTGCATTTTTAAACGGCTACATGCGGAACGTTAAACATTTTTTCACGTACAAAATTTTTAGATATTAAATTTTAAAATCTCGTTTAAGAGACTCAGCAGAATTACACAACCCCGCAGCGCCCATTTATGATATGTTATCATTATTTTTTTAATTATTTCGCAATAATTCAAAAAGGAAAAATCACTAGAGATATAAAATCGTAAGCGTGGCGTCTCTCACCAACTTTTTCGTTTAGAGGACATTTCTATGAGTGCGCAGTCGTAATTAGTCATTAATAGAGCGGGCGAGCCCAGTCTGAAGTTTTGCTCCGAGCCTTGGCGCAGCTCCTTCATTGCGGAGAACCGCCGCATGGGGGGAAGTGGTGGGAGAGCGCGGACACGTCGGGAATATACGACGCTCTCCCACCACTTATCAGAAAGTGGACAGTAGATAATGAACAGAGAGTGGACGAGCTCAGTCTCCTCCTTGCGGAGAACCTTCGCATGGAAGGAAGTGGTGGGAGACGCTCTCCCACAACTTCCTACCGAACGGCGGTTCTCTTTAATGAGGAAGCCGAGCCTAGGCTTGGTGCGCTACTTCAGACTAGACTTGTCCGCTCTCTGCTAATTGTTATCATTAATCCTGCCTGCTAATTTGAAGTCCAACGCTTATTCCGACTATTTTTTTTTCAAAATTAAACATATACGGTTAGCCCTGTCCCGAAACCGAGTAAAAAAAAAACGCTTCACCAATCAGTTTCCAAGTTTTTGTTGAAAGATTCTAAAGAGTTTTGCTAAATAAAATTGGCTTAAGACGATCTAAAGGTACCATGGCATACCTAGCCTCTCTCAGCGACCTTACGATACTAAAGAACTTTTTATACTATTTATACTAAATATATTTATACGAAATTAAATATGTATGGAGTCTAATTTTGAAGGAAACATGCGGGCTACTTTTTTATGATTTGCAGACATTTATAACCATTTGCATGCTTTCTTTATAGGAATTTTAATTTAAAATTCATCTATTTAGTCTAAAATTTGTCTTTTTTGGTAAAACATGAATTTTTTTTATTGAAAATTTAATGTCTTGACTAAAAATTCATGTATTTTGTTGAAAATTTGTATATTTAGACTGATTATTCGTATTTCAAGTTTAAAATTGTTTCGTTGGTTTTAAATTTAACTGTTTTCTTATAAATGAATTTTGTTTTCGGTTGAAAATTTATTTTTCTAACTGAAAATTAAAATATTATATTTTTGCTGGAAAATTCTTATGAAAAAGTTAAGATAATCTATTTTCATTTTAAAGTTCATCTATTTTAGTTAAAAACTCATGTATTTTGTTTTTAAAAATCTCATTTTCGGTAGAAAATTTATTTTCGCTTTTAAAAAAAGGAATTTTAACCCAAATAAATGAATTTTCAGCGAAAAAATTAACTTTTACCAAAAAATACCTATTTATTACTAAATAAATGAATTTCAAATTAAAGAGATAAATATACAGGAAAAAATAAAATAGTTTCAAATTTAGTTAAAGAAATCAGTTTTTAAGAAAATAAACTAAATTTTCAATTAAATATTTGAATTTTCAACAAAACAAATGAATTTTCAACTAAAAAATATCAATTTTCAGAGAAAATTAGAATAGTTAAAATGTTAAAAAAAAATTTTCAACAAAAAAAAATTATTTTTTTAACCAAAAATAGACGAATGAAAATTTTAATTAAAACAATCAATTTTTAACCAAAAAAATGAATTCTCAACAAAATAATTTAATTTTAAACTCTAAAGGTAAATTTTCTAGAAAAAAGGATACAGTTTTAACAAAATATATAAATTTTCAACTAAAAAATCTAAATTTAAAAACCAGACCTAGCTGACAACTTAATTAACAACCAAATAAGCAGCCCAATAAATTATTTTTTTTATCACAGTGATGACTTTTTGACCAAATAGTGGAATTTTCAACACAAAAGATGAATTTTCTATAAAAAAACGGATTTTCAACTAAATATTTTTCTTTCTAACCAAAGAAACGAATTCTTAAGATTACTTTTATATCGAACAAGGTAAGTTTTCCACAAAAGATGGAATAGTTATGACTGATGAGTTTTCAACTATTTTGAATTAATTTTCAACTAAAATAGTTGAATCTTAATGGAAAAGATGAATTTTCAACTAAAAACGTAAATTTACAAATAAAATTATGAATGTTCAACTGGCAAAATTTTAGCTAATTATTTGGATTCTGAATTAAAAAATATTAATTTTCAACCAAAAATGAAACATTTATCAGGTAAATTTTAAGTTTAAACAATTAATTTTCAACAATAAAAAAAGTTTTCTCAACTAAAATGATTAATCTTCAACCGAATAATTGAATTTTTAACAAAATAGTTCCACTTCCCCCTAAGTATTTGAATTTTCAACCAAAAATGATGAATTCTCATCAAAATATTTCAACTAAAAAGGATAATAATTTTATACAATAAAAAAAAGAATTTTTTTAAGAAAATAGTTTGAATCCTCGACTAAAAGAGATTAATGTTTAACCAATTAGTTGCGATTTTTAACGATAATATTAAAATTAACGGGGATTTAACAGGATCTTTCCTGAACATTCCCTGACTTTTTCTGAAATTACCTGATCTGTAGCAACTCTGTAATTTTAAAAAAGATATGTATTTTTCACTCCAGAATATTCTCGAGAGCATTTGTTCAACATAAATTCTTGAACATTTGCTTAACATAAATTCTTTAGCATTTTCTCAACATAAATTTTTGAGCATTTTCACAACATAAATTCTTAAACATTTTCTCAATCTAAATTTTTGAGCAGTTGTTCAATATAAATTCTTGAGAATTTGCTGAACATAAGTTCTTGAGCATTTGCTCAACAAAAAATTCTTGAGCATTTGATCAACATAAATTCTTTAGTATTTTTTCAATATAAATTCTTGAGCATTTGGTCAACATAAATTCTTGAACATTTGCTCAACATAAATTCTTGAGCAT